>LBNU01008418.1:0-16409 GCA_014162995.1 Artemisia annua | reverse complement strand
TAATGTCAAATTAAGTTTGATGATTGTTTAGATATTATGTACCAAGCATAATTGAGATTATAACCTATATAACATATAGATATTATTGCATCATTATTTTAGAAACTAAGACACTCGTATATATCTAGGTTGCTCGTATGATACTCGCGGTTTATTATTCGCTACTTCATTTGATCGTTCACTCTACTCTCGGTGAGTTTATAGCCTCGCTTTTACTCATTTAAATGTTTTATAAACCTCGCGAGGGGGATACATGCTAGTTTTACAAACTGAATACAAGTACTTTTTGGTATGCTGGACCCGATTACATGAATTATAGACATCTTACATTGAGTATTTCTTGCCAATTAAGTCCCCATCATGAACCGTTAATTTCGTTGGAAACGCTAGTATTATGAATGCATATTGGGCATTGACCAGCCTGGCCGAATGGGTAGCGCCCATCTTTCAACGGTCATATAATATTGAGAAATATGTGGTAAATGGCAAATCTTACCCTATCGGGGCAATTATTAAATTTAGGTTAAGGTTCGGTTTCATGAGCTCAATGCTTTATATCTTATTATTTTCCCGACTTGTATTTGTTACATGTCAACTTAATTATGGGCGGATAACAACGTAGCCCATCTTATTCTAAACTGTATTATCTTGTATTCAACTGATTACTTATCAAACTCTATGAATTCACTCAACTTTATTGTTGACTTTTAGCATGTTTATCTCAGGTCCGTAAGTGACTTCAGCTTGGATGGGCAGCGCAAGAAATGGATATCTACTTGATGGCTCATGTTTAATAAAAATTTTCATTCGAGAATGACTTGAACTTTTAAATTCATGTATTTTAAAACTTATGTTAAACTTTTGGGACCTCAACTCTGATAAATTATCGAATGTGAAGTTTAAAAACGACTTTGTTTTAAAGTTGTTTACTATACTTGTACTATGTGACTGATAAATAGCACCCCATGTCCCTTTCCGCTGCGTTCCGAAAATGGGGGTGTTATATGTGGTAATTAACTTACCATGGTATTTTATACTAAAAAGTTAGCTAGTCCAAAGGGTACAGCTTTGTTAAAGACAACTCAAATCTGTTTATAGCTGCTGATTTGCTAAAAATCAGATGGTTATCATTGTACCATGGTTTTTATTCTAAACTAAAATATATGGCTACTCCAGTAGTGATGGCTATTGGTAAAGATACATCAAATCCATTAAACTTTCAATGATTCACCTCTCACAGGAGTTAACACACCTGGAAGTGATGGGAATAGACTGAAACTTAAAGAAGGAATTGATGTACAAAAGTCATATGATGCTGTAAAGACTAGTTGCTGAAAAGATGTTGCTGATGAAGATTCATAAGTACTTTGATACTGACTCACAGAGAAATATACAAAAACAATCTATCCTTGAAGTTTTAAAGACAACTGCATGGCTTAAAGGAAAGACAAATATGTTGAAGACAAAGACACAAAGGAAACTTGAAGTCAAGCAAGTAGAAATCAAGTTAGGGGAGGATTGTTGGGTCAAAGTACTGATGATGTCAAAGTACTGCTGTGCTCAAAAGTCAAAGTACTGCAAAGTAATAAAGTCAAAGTACTGCAAAGACAAAAGTCAAAGATCAAAGGACTGCTGTTGAAGTTCGGTTAAAAGAATTATTAGAAATTCTAGAAGATTAGATATATTATGAATTAGTATACTTGTCGTTCAAGTATTGTAAACTGACTAGGGTATTCCTTGTGCCTATAAAAGGNTGAATTCACTCAAATTTATTGTTGACTTTTAGCATGTTTATCTCAGGTCCGTAAGTGACTTCAGCTTGGATGGGCAGCGCAAGAAATGGATATCTACTTGATGGCTCATGTTTAATAAAAATTTTCATTCGATAATGACTTGAACTTTTAAATTTATGTATTTTTAAACTTATGTTAAACTTTTGGGACCTCAACTCTGATAAATTATCGAATGTGAAGTTTAAAAACGACTTTGTTTTAAAGTTGTTTACTATACTTGTACTATGTGACTGATAAATAGCACCCCATGTCCCTTTCCGCTGCGTTCCGAAAATGGGGGTGTTATATATGGTAATTAACTTACCATGGTATTTTATACTAAAAAGTTAGCTAGTCCAAAGGGTATAGCTTTGGTAAAGACAACTCAAATCTGTTTATAGCTGCTGATTTGCTAAAAATCAGATGGTTATCATTGTACCATGGTTTTTATTCTAAACTAAAATATATGGCTACTCCAGTAGTGATGGCTATTGGTAAAGATACATCAAATCCATTAAACTTTCAATGATTCACCTCTCACAGGAGTTAACACACCTGGAAGTGATGAGAATAGACTGAAACTTAAAGAAGGAATTGATGTACAAAAGTCATATGATGCTGTAAAGACTAGTTGCTGAAAAGATGTTGCTGATGAAGATTCATAAGTACTTTGATACTGACTGCATGGCTTAAAGGAAAGACAAATATGTTGAAGACAAAGACACAAAGGAAACTTGAAGTCAGGCAAGTAGAAATCAAGTTAGGGGAGGATTGTTGGGTCAAAGTACTGATGATGTCAAAGTACTGCTGTGCTCAAAAGTCAAAGTACTGCAAAGTAATAAAGTCAAAGTACTGCAAAGACAAAAGTCAAAGATCAAAGGACTGCTGTTGAAGTTCGGTTACAAGAATTATTAGAAATTCTAGAAGATTAGATATATTAGGAATTAGAATACTTGTCGTTCAAGTATTGTAAACCGATTAGGGTATTCCTTGTGCCTATAAAAGGATCCCTAAGTCATTATTAGAGATACGAATATAAGAATACGAAATTAGATATATTTAGGGTTGTTTGTGAATCTGTACAAGTAGCAGGTTCAAAGTTTGGTTAATATTAAGTGTTGAAGTTGTTATAATTCTTCTTAGCTTTGTTGGATCGTTATACTCTGACCAAACTATTTTATTATAATAACGAAAGCGTGATATCTAAGGCTTTGATTGGAAGTGTGATATTGGTTCGTGGTGGTCAAGATCATTATTTGCATACGTTCCCTATTTGTTGATAACAAAAAGGGGAAGAGATGTTGAAGAGATGTTAAAGTGGGATTGCATGAATCAAGGGGAAGACAAGATTGTTTCATTCATGGTGAGATTTTATCTCAACTTTTCTACTTCGTCTAGGGAAGTTCGTACAAGAACATGTATGTTTTGTCATCATCAAATAGGGGAAGATTGTTGGGAATTATATTTATTGATTTGATGATACAAAACAAGAAGAATGAAACATGAAGGGCTTGAAGTGACAAGAAGGAATTCTACAAAAGATGGGAAGGACTTGCTTGCAAAAGAAGTTTTATTTATTAGTCCTTCGTAGTATTTTGTAAACCCTAATATCTCTCTATATAAAGAGACATAGGGCGTAGGATTTTTTTATTCATGTCTTCCATAATGTAGTCGACTAAAAAGGTGTGTGTGTGTAACCTAGACGTAGGGAAAACGTCTAGGGTTTATTAGTGTTTTAGTTTAGATAACGTGTTCTACTTGATTAAGGTAGAACATGTTAATTTGTTTATTAGTGTTAGAGATTATCAATGAAAAACCTTGTTCATAATTATGATTGATTCTATGTTTGAATATTCCGCCTTCATTATTATGTGTTCCTAGATATAGTTAATATTAGACATCGTCTAAGAGCTACAATGATCTTCACAGAAACTGCGGATGTCCCTGTTGAGTCCGTGATCTTGGTATTATCCACAAGGTGTTATCTAATTCATGGCAAGTGGGAATGGAAAAGGGAAATGACAATGGTGGTACGGAAAAGGCAAGGCTAGTTTCCCGAATCTCGAAGGTCTCAGTAGTGGGTGATGTTGGAGTTGTGAACCTCGCACGCTTCTTGAGCGGCAAGTATAGAGTAGATGTAGGAGCAGTAGTAGGTGTAGCTGACGGTGATGATGATGTATGAGCAGTAGGTGCCCTAGGAGTAGAGGTAACAAGGTGTACCCTCTTCCTAGCACCCATTATCGTCTTGCGACGACGGAACATAAGAGTCTGTCCTGAGTAAACAGGAGCAACATGAGATGATGAATCTGTAGGTGCATGTAAAACTGATGGTGGTGCAACAAGAGAAATATGTGGAGTGAGGGAAACCTCATCCTCCGAAAAGGCCTCAGTATCCTCCCTAGATGCCAAAAGTGGCGGCTGTGGTGCTGTATGAACTGGTGGTGCAACAACAGTAGTGAATGACATGGCATCCTGAATGCCAACGTCTGATGAGAGTATGATGGGACGTGAGTTCGAAGACATGACTCTGTGGCAATCAATATGAAATGAAATGAATAACCCGCATAATGAATCACATAAATAATGAATATGCACTTATGATGAAATGATGAGATGCTATCGGGATGTAGTTATAGTCTAGGGTAAAATGACAACCTAGTTCGCTATAACCTTTGCTCTGGTACCAATCTGTCACACCCTGAATTTACCTGTTTGGCAGCGGAATGGAATACCTGCGTATAACGGTCATGGCATCTCATACAAGGTTATATTGAACTACCTAACGTGTCGTTTGAAAAATACATTGTTTGATCATTAAAAACATTCAGAGTTTACATAACATAGGTCCCAAAAGGTGTTGCAAGTTTAACAAAAACAAGTTCATACAAGATCAAACGATACATAAGTGCATGAAATTTAATGTGAGACGCGTCGACTCCGCGACTCCATGTAGGTCCAAATGCATGCCAACATGAGCTACTTTAATTTCCTGAAAATACATTGTTAAAAACGGTCAACAATAATCTTGGTGAATTTCATAGGTTTATGTAAAATGATGTTATACGGCAGCCTCAAGTATAAGTGTATGACAAAAGTCACGTGAAAATATAGTACAATAGCCCTTAAGCTCATGACACCGAAGCTGACTGCTGAGTATGCCCCTCCAGAGTGTTTTACCAGGCACTCTAATAATTTTAGACATGAAATGCATCCGTTTGACTGTTGGTATAACCAACGCGGATAGAGGCGTCACCCTCAATAGATCTATCCACTCACTCTCGCTTAGGTACAATTAACGGTTCATGATAATAAATAGGGGACTTTCACATGGTAATGAGGTAACTTAAGAAATGTACTTGAATTTGTATACTTAGGCCCGTATGAAAATGATGCAATGTATTCTCCCCCGTGGGATTTGAAAACAAATAATGAAATGTAAACGGGGCTATGAAAACTCACCTGAAATGCTAGCAGTAAAATGATGGTGAACATGATGATGTAAGGCTCGGGCTCTAACCACGACCTGTAATGAATGATGTGATCTAACATAAGCAATGAGACAATGCTATGCATGCATATACGTATGTTATCGTTACCACTCGTACCCTTTGAAAATAACGTTTATCGTCAAAAATACATGTTGATGTCTTTGTTTAGTTTAAAACTACTTTCCAAGTAAGTATGATGAAACGGTACACCACGATCCTTGTTTGGTATTTCGTTAGGCAAATATAGTGTTCTCATTGTTGTTAGATACTTTTCATGAGTTTCACAAAACTAGTCGTTAGTGTGTAGAATATATATTTCTAATAGTGGACTGTCAAAATAATATAGGTTATCGTGTTATAAACGTGTATATCTTTGTCGTTATAAGCTCATTTTCTACGTTCTTTATATCCACAGTTTCGTATAAACATGTACTAACATATTTTTAGTATATCGGCTTCTCTAGGTTACGTTAAATGTCTCATTTTGTCAAATAAATATTTTCCAACAGCAAGCTATATTTTCTGAAAATAACTTTTCGTCGTTAAACTTCGTAAAATCATATCTCCTTCGTTATTAACTCGTTTTTATCCATTCTTTCGGCCATAGTTTCATCTAGGAATGTATTTTCTAAATCTTTGGCCCAAAAGTACACCCAAGCCCCTGAGTTTCCTACGTTTTACAAATACTCTCCAACCAACTTCAATATAACCCTTAATCTACCATACACCTTCTTAGGGTGTCATGGAGTCCCAAACTTCACAAAATATTGTAGGATTTCAAGGGAATGATCATAGGCTTTATATATACTCATAAAAACCATAAAACTTTTAAAGTGGTATAAATAACATATGTAACTTGCATGTTTAACCAATATATCTTGAAAATACATCATGTTACTAGTGAAAGGAAAGTATTAGATGATGAAAAATATCACTTGAAGCTTACTTGCAATATGAAGAGTTTGATGATGTTTAGGATGAAAACCTTGGGATTTTTATTTCAAAATCCTAACAAGGGTTATATAGATGACTTGTAAATGACTTGTTTTCTTGAAAATATGATGTTCTTGCTTGTTCTTCTACCTTGGCTGAACCTTGGAGTACATATGAGAGTATATTTTGCTTTTGGTCTTGTAAAAATGACTTATGTGATTAAGTCTTGAAGTATTTGCCAAAATATCTTGAACTTAATGGCACAATGGTAAATAAAAGGACAAGTTGATGTAAAAAGTCTTGTGTACATACCATGGGTATGTTGACATTAGTGTATGAGGTAAAGATATTTTTGTAGTTTCATGTTTACTTGAAGTATATGTAAGTATTTTAGGTATATAATGTGTTACGTTATAAGTTTTGGGTACCAGGTTAACTAGAAATCAATTTTGACGGAACAAACGAAATATATTAAAGTTGTAAAATTCATAAATTTACATTTCTGATGAGAATCGGGTGTTAAAATAGTTGTCGCGTTAAGATATCGTAAACCGACGAAAGTTTAAACGTAAACCGGGAGATATCGTAAAAATTCTCGAAACACCGGTTAAATTAATAATATAACTTTTATATCATTGTAGTGAGTATGAAAATGTATTAGGATCGTAGACGGGAGTAACAGGTATATGTTGGTAGTAAAAACTAAGTGGTAACGTTATTTAAACATTTAAACATACGTACATGAAAACACACAAACCTGTGCATGACCTAATGTACTGTTTATGTTACTGATGATATGCAGACTAATTCTAGCCTACATGATTTGTCCTTGCTGATGATGCATGAATTCGTAGCTAAAACCAAACCGGTTGCTCGAATTTGAATACCCTTAAACTAGGTTTACGTGATGATGCATGATGATGATGAATAGTGTTTTCTTCCAGAAGTGAATAGTGTCATGTGAATAGTAAAATTTCTGAACGCTTCTCAAAGTCTCAAACCGACTCCAAAAATGATGAATAGTGAAATGATGAATAGTAAATGATGAATAATAACTTGTGAATAGTAATTTGTCAAGGTTTTGAAAATGACCTGAAATTACGAGTTGTGACACTAGGACACACTTCCAATATGCTTATTATTTCTTACACCATGAAAAGTAAGGCTGTTGGGAATTACAATTAAGTTGATAAGACAAAACATGTGAAACATGAAGGACTTAAGGAGACAATGGAAGAAACTTCACAAAAGGAAAAGATTACTACGTATCTTTTATTATTCTAGTTTATTACGTTGTAACCCTAGTATCCCTATTATATAAAGAGATACAAGGAATTGGTTTAATTGTATGTACAAGATGTAAAGTCTAGGAAAAGTGTGTGTATGTAAACCTAGGGCGTGAGTTTTCATATGTAAACGCCTAGGTTAGTTGGTTTGTTAGCCCCAATGTAAACCTAGGGCGTGTGTCACAATGTAAACTCCTCATCAAAAAGTGTGTCACAATGTAAAGTCCAGGAAGGTGTGTGTTCTAAACAACCTAGATTATATGAGGTCTAAACCCTAATGTCTCTATTATATAAAGAGACATAGGGTACAGGTTTTATTATCAAGTGTGTCACAATGTAAAGTCCAGGAAAGTGTGTGTGTGTCTAGGGCATAAGTTCTGTAAACGCCTAGACTATTGTGTTTGTGTTAAGCCCCAATGATCGATATGCTTCGTGTTAGAGTGTAACCGTGATATACTTGATCACATAGCATTGGGGCTTATTATATTGTTAGTGTTAGGAGAGGATGACGAGAAACCTTGTTACAATAATAAAAGATGTTTTGTTTATTCCACTGCTTATCGTGTTCTTTATCTTTATTATTGTGTAATCCCTAGATGAGGTCTAAACAACCTCGAGCTAAAAGGATCTTAACAAAGGCAATACATATTAAGGAGTCCTACACATTATCATTGTGGTAATTGCCAGAATATCCGAGTGATATGAAAGTATTCACAATGAAGATGAAAATCCTTCTAGAGCCAACATCAAACAAGCTCTTTGTAGGTGACATGTGAGATCCTTTATGTATCAAACTAGTGAAAACTAGAAAGAAATGATGGGGCGATTCACATTTGAATCAAACTTGTTCCAGGAAAATGGATTAATAGATGCTTTTTGAAAAACCGTTCAATGTGCTCACCAACTGAATTTCTAGCACATTGATGAAAGAAATGTGACTCAATGTATAAAACTCTCATCGTGTTTCATAAATTGTTTTTCCTGTGACACGCAAGTGATTTTTCTAATCAGTTTCTCATCAATCAGTGAGTATTTAATTCATTGATTCACTCTACCGTGTTGTCGGCTTTGAGACATTCCAGTATGAGAACATGCTTAGTATGATGATTCTAATGTTAATTCGTTGGAAGATTTAACACTAAAAGCTGGAAAGTCCTGTCAATGAGAATCTTCTTTAAAGGGGATTCTACCTAATCACAAGTCGGTCCTCACGGAACTGAATGTTAATCCAACCACATTGAAGGAATGACAAAGCCATATTCGTTCTCCAACTTTATTGCTAAATATTTCATTTTAGATTAATATAAAGACGGTGACAGTGGTACCTACTTCCAGCAGAGACATATCAATCCATACCCCATGCTCACACACCGAACTCATTATCATTGAAGATTATGAAATATGAGAGACTTACAACAATGCTTCCGCAACTCTGATGCAAAGTCTCCTGGTACAGAAAAGTGTGAGCATGCCGGTCCAATAGTCACTATATCACATGAAGGCGTTACTACAAGGGATGAACTTAGAGATTTACAGTGGCGGATGATCTCAAAGAATGCTCAAAGATCACATGCTATAAAGGAACATTAGTCACAAGGTCATCACTTGAACTGCAAATTGTGCCCAACTTGAAGAATCAAAGTCTATGAGCTAGGATATTAATTCATGTAATAGAATGCTAGTATTCGAATCATATTTTTTTGGGTGACCTCCCTTAGGGGGAGATTGTTAGGAATATAAATATTCACGTGAAACACTAGGTCACCCCGAGTATTGACTAGCATTAAGTAGCTCGTAGTATTATTAATATTTAGTTAGTAAGTAGTTAGCTAACGTAGTATTTGTGGAGTTGGGTCGGGTATTTACCCAATGTCAGCTCCCTCCACAGCCCATGTAGGGGCATTTTATGTTTAAGTATAAATACCCGTTCCCTTGTGTGGGAAGGGTTGGAACTTTTCTTCATTTTAATCATACAACTTCACTTTCTCTTTGTAAAGTGTTAGGTCACCATATTAGTAAACACAAGTATTCAAATGAAAGAAATGAGATGAGAATTAGACTTGGTTGATTAAGATCAGTGTGAAAGATGAAAGAACAACAGTTTCCTTTAGATATGAAATTAACCAACAAATATTATGAGATACATGGTGTCCTATTTATAGGAGAGGGATAGGGCAACACTCCCTTCCTTCCCTATCATCTAAGTCGTGGGCTTCAAGGCCCATTGGACACCTTATTGGACTAAACATTAACCATACGAGTAACTAATATAATTAAGATAAAAGTGATAATTCTAGAAACCTATTACATTTACTGAAATGACCGAGACTTGACTGAATAGTTGAAAACTATGATCCTAACAATCTCCCCTTAAGGATTGGTCATGAAGGATTGTTGAAGGATAGAAGTTCGTCACGGTCATCGAGGTTGCTTGACGTCTTGGTCTTTGGACTTTAACTGTTGACATTTGTAGCTTTAGACGTCTTCAAAATGATTGTAGTAGAAGTGATTCATCATTCTTTGTTCTTTGTCTTTGTTGATGTGAAAATGATAGATTATGTTGT
This sequence comes from Artemisia annua, assembly GCA_014162995.1. NCBI lineage: Eukaryota > Viridiplantae > Streptophyta > Magnoliopsida > Asterales > Asteraceae > Artemisia > Artemisia annua. Next base: position 6,366 of record LBNU01008418.1, on the reverse strand, counting down.
AATCCGCCATGCGTCACTTTCGGTGTCTCCAATGAATTCGCTCCGTTCCGACATGCTCATACATCTTTGACTGTGTTGTAGTTATGCATTCGTAGCTCTTTTGTCTTTGTTGTTGAAGATTCATGATTGTTGTCGTAGAATCTTTTCTTTAGACTGTGATGTTACATCGAGCTTTCTTTGGTATTTGAGATGTATGTATGAGCATGTGGAAGTTGGTGTTCTAGATGACATTTGTACCTGAAATAAGACAGTTAGCAATAATACAACCGGTACTTACAGGTTTGAACTAGAATTCGTCAACAGCATAGTGTGAAGACTCCTTCTAATTCGCGCCAAGGCCGTTCCTAATCGGATACACCATAAGGAGCTTACACGGGCATAACTAAGTACACCCACGATTAGGTGAGTCGCTGGAGATCACCCCACGACTGTAGACCGTTTGAAGCCATCGTAAACACTAGGCGTAACCCACAAGGAGTTACCGAAGTGACCTGCTGTCAGGGCTGTTTGATGTTGACCCTGGCAGGATTTCCGTTCAATCATTCGAGAAATACCTAAGTAAATCCCTCATGAACGTTCTAGGCAGATTGCTAAGATCTGCGAAGGACTCGATAATTTACAATTGGTGTCCATTGATGTAGAACAACCAATGTAAGATTACTAAGTGTACCTGAGAGATCTTTGATGTATCCCGTGGCTCTAGACACAATTAGTGCAACTTATGGTTTCCTATGCGGAGATTGGGGCAGGGTCTCCTATTTCAATATCAACCAACTCTAAATAAAAGGTCGATAGATTACAACGGTTCCCCGTAAGAATGAAACAAGTATCTTTTGAGAGATACCCGAGTGGCTAGAAGGTTAAGGTGCATGCGTCACTGGGTCCATGACGTCTTTTGACTTCAATATCGGTGTCGCCTTAGCAACAAACAGTAGCATATGAATTGAACCCGGTGTCTGCCCTAAGGTTGAATAATTTGGAGGGCTCATTTCTTTTCACCCTTTTCATAACGTTTCTTTTTAATTCTTCAACCCCTTCTTTCTCCGTTTCATTCATTACTCCTTTTTTCGTATCATACCTAAGGACTTCTAAATACTAACTATTGGTGATGTCCTTGGGTAGACCCCTCCGGTTTAGGCGGATCATAGGACGGTTATTCCTAACCTTAGTCACCTTATAACTCCATGACTATCCTAGTGATGCCTTTTGAAACCATTCATTTGAAAATCTCTCAAAGTGTTTGTGAATAAAAACATTTTACAACACTTTGAGGGTTTTATTTTCTTATGAAATACTCCCCTCCACATGTGCTTATGAATATTTTTCGAAAAATAACACATGCGGGAGAAGTTAGCACTTTAGAATTGATCCACTCTTAATAGACATGTATCCGAGGGACACGGTTACGTTGCTTAGTTAAAGGGATGCATTGTCAGTTTTTAGGTGACAACTAGCCCTAATAACTACCTTGAAGTTGTAAACATTCCATAAAGGAAGTTAGACCCGTCAAAGTAACGTCTAGAAAGAGTTTCTCGAAACGGTACAATCTACTCGGATAAATCCTTTCGAATACTAACGGTTTTTGTTTCGTCAATTCTTGGGTCAATTCTGAGTCGAGCTCGAGTGAGATACAATTTTGCCACATCATATTTTAATCATTTTCTTCTTCTCCCCCTCAAAAATAGCATATCAAATGTTGTTTTTGCAAACGATTTTGATTAAAATATGCTTTTTGAGTCTTATGGGGAGTTATCATCAAAGATTTGAGATTTTAAGAACGATGTTTTGGTACAAGTACTCCCCCTCAACTTGTGGATACTCATTGAGGTGAAATACTTGTCTTTTGAGTAGAATTGTGAAAATCTGAAAAGTTTAATAAATTCTACTCAAAAGTAAGAAGCCTTCGCTCCTTATCTTAGGATTGTAGCACTGAAGCGTACCACAGGGTCCTTTCTTTACAAGGTATGGGTTGTGCACTGTTATGTGTACACAAGCCTTAATAATTCACAATTAACAAGAATGAATTAGAAATAATGAAAGGTTATACCAAAAGCTTATGTCTGAGATGGAGTCAAAGCATTGAAGTCGGTGAACTTTGTGTTGGGCCTTTGAAATGTCAGGATCGGAAACGATGGACGAACCCCGATATAACTTTCCAGCCTCCTAATCTGCTCCCTCCGGTTAAGCCTTTCTTCAATGGCATGAATGAAGTTCTTTACCATTCTTCTTGTGCTAGAATTCCAACGGGTATTCTTTCCTTCTTTTACTTTGTTCAGATCGTCCGTCAATCTCCCCACTAGACCATCACGAACTCTTTGCAAGGTAGCATCATAGAACTTATGAAGCTCGTCGAACCGCATGAACCGTAGCTGATTCTTTGAGTTGAGTTAAGTAACCCCGAACTTTGGTTTTTGGAGAATCATTAGTTGAGATGCATCATGTAGTTCTTCGATCATGAGTTGTGGTTTGGTCAAGTTGAGATGATTCTAGTAGCTTTCAACACCTAACTGTAGATCTTCTACACGTTCACGGATGATCAGTTGTCTGATGTACATGAGCAGGGAAGAGATGAAGTTGTACTGAGTTGACTTTGGGAAGCCCCTCATTCTTCCTTGAGCTTTCTCCAGATACATATCTTCTACGTCATCTAGATAAAGATGTGGGAAATCGGCTTCACAAAACTTGTAGAGCTGTTCGTCTTGCCTCTTAACCACTATTTCCTTCATGTAGACATAATCAAACCGTTTATCTTCCAGGATTTGCATGATTGCGACGATTCGGCCTTTGTTCTTCACATCACCGGATGTACGTTCACGTCTGTGAGTGTAGCCGAGCTTTCGTCGTTCTGACCAGTTCTGAATTCCAAACAAAGCGTCTCTGTTGTATTCCACAATAGAGTTGCTGAAAATAGGAGCGGTTTCTTCAATGTTTGGAACCTCATAACGAGCAGCTGGTACTGAAATCCTTAATGAAGACTTGTAGCGATCTTTGGAAGCTTTGATGTCGTGTTGCAGGTAGCGGAGATCATAGTTGAAGAAGAACCGATATGGAATTCTAGGCTTGTCAGCAAAGCCTTGAAGAGGTAAAGGTTTTGTCCAGTCGGTGAAGTACGGTTCGTTGTGTTTTCCATGGGCATCGAAGTTGCTTTCCGGATTAAGCCAATCAAAGGAGTCTGATAAAGCTGATGCAATGTTCTGCAAATGGTAGTCCAGCTCTATTTTGTTTCCTGATCGTGCCTTAAGAAAGTCACGAGCATCCTTGTTGATTCGCCTAAGTTCAGCTTTCGTCACTTTTTCCAGCTGAAGACCCGAAAGAATACTCTGAGCGTATTGTAAAGTGTTGCCCGGGAGTGGTTCTTCGGTTTCAAGCGGTGGATGAGCTTTAATCATTGTAGTGACCCATTCAGATTCAGGAGCCTCAGGAGCATCTAACCATGTAAAGCGTTTGGTTTGCTTCTTCTTACTCTTAGACTTGTCGGTCTGAGTTGTTGATGATATTCCAGCTTGTGGTTCAGGAGATTCAGTTTGAATGAATTCATGTTGTGGTTCCTCCTGTTGATCATCTTGCTGAAGCATGAATGGTTCTTCTGCTGCTGTAGGTCCAGACTTGGGTGCTGAACTTTGTGGTTTGCGGGTAGAAGTCTTAGATGCTGGTGGTTGTCTGGATGATGATGGTTTGCGGATAGACTTGGATCTTTTGCTTTGTGAGTCTTTGTCCGGATCATCGTCTTTTCTTGGACGTTTGCGTGTACCAGCGGCTTCTTTACATGACTCTGTTGCCCTCAGGGATTCAAGTAATGCAGCTTCTTCATCAGTCTTTTCTACCTTTTCAGCAAGTTTGGAAGCTAACAAAGTTTCCAGTTGTTCCACGGTTAAATCCACAGGCTCAGTAGGAGGCCTGTTCGTTTGCAGATAGAAAGGAGTTGACTGAAGCGTTTTGACGATGTTTTTACGAATCCTGATGTCTAGCTCATTTCTGATGGGTTTCAGCAGTTCAGACAACTCTGGAGTTACTGTAGATACAAGATTTTCACCCAAGTATTCTTTGGTGTAGTCTTTGATCATCTCTTCCATATCTGCTGTCATGTACTTGTCAACTTGAGCTTTAGTCTGCATTAACTCCTGTACTTTATCAGAGAGCTGAGTAACCAGTGTAGTCATTTTCTTCATTTGGTCTTGAAGATCACCATCGTGTTGTTGTGGTGTTCTCCTAGTCCTTGAAGATCCCGCAATATGCTTTGCCCGTAAAAATGCTTTTGTAGTTCTCAGACTGGCTTTCTTCATTCTTGGTCTTTTTACTTTTGGTGGTGGTGGTGGTGGTGACTGGTCTGATGATGATGATGATGATTCTGCTTCTCTATCTGATTCAGAGTGAGGTGGAGATGGATCTTTAGGTGGTGTACCTTGAGGGATTGGAGGTCTTTCCGGTGTCGGAGACCTATCTTTTGGCGGTGATGGCATGTCGGTGTCGAAGAATTGATCATCTTGATCTTGATCATGGGGTTGATCATCAAGATTTTCTTCTGCCGGTTCCTCTGAGGTTTTCTTACTCAACTCCTCTTCTTCCTGACCTTTGGCTTCGACCTCTGGAATTGTTGTCTCAGTTTCCTTTTGTAGTTCATCTGTAGCCTCTTCTACTCCAGCATCTTTCATAATAGTGTTACCCTCAGCATCCTTTTCCAGTTGTTCTGTTGTTGTTTCAGTTGCTGTTGGAGGTATCACTGTGCTGCTAGAACCACCTTCTCTAGCTTGGAGTTCAAGTTGTTGCTGATGAGCTTGTTGCAATTGAAGGTTGAGACGAGCAGCCAATTTGAGCTTTTTCTGCTCTTCCTTTTCCAGGTATCGGGTGTCAACGATTATGCTTTTCAGCTTGCCTTTGTCAGTTGAAGGTTCAGATTCAGGTACCACAGTTTCTTCATCATCATTCCCAGGTTCACGGATGACAATTCCTTTTCTTGGTTGTTGTTGTTGCTCATGGAGAGTTTCTAAACTTAATTGTTTTGCCAGTTCGAGTTCAGGATCCTCTTGAGCAACATACCTTATTTCATAGTCCCCTCCTTCATCTGTGTCGGTTTCGGTTTCGGAGCCAAATTCTGACCCACTAGCTTCTGATGGTGGTGGTGATGGTTCAGGTGTGATGACTTTCTTCTTGATGACTTTTCGTTTTGGGGCTGCAGCAGGCTTAGACTTTGGTTGTTTAGGAGTTTGAGTACTACTGGAGCTTCCAGACTTAGCACCTCTCTTGCTGCGAGTCTCCCTTATGTATCTGGGAACTTCTTCGGTTTCAGAAATGCCTACTCTCCCAGCTTTGTAGGCTAAGTCGTAGATTCGGTAGTTCGAAGATGCAAGAATCTTGTCATTCAGAAGATTGTCAGGTATTCTCAGGCCTGTGGTCCTTGGAGTGAACTGAATGGACTTGACGAAAGCAATCTTGTCATCGTCCACAATGCTGTGCTTTGGTTCGGTACGGTCAAACATCCTTTGGCGAAATTCAGGAGTTTTGCCAACGAGGTAGTCAATGAGCATTTTGGTGAACCTTAAGAAAGGAATCATGGTTCGACCAGTAGTACGGATCTGAAAGATGATGTCGCTCATGATTGGATCTGCAAAGTCAATGTTGGCCTTGCTCATCATCCCCCAGAATACTTGCAGATGGGATAGTCGGGGATGTTCATGACCACTCTTCCGTCCCGTGATAGATCTGATGATAAGCATGTAAAATGTTCTCCAAGGTTGAGGTAGATACCTGACATTTAACTTGGACAGTATAAGCCTGGAGGACTCTTCTGTATCATAACCAAGCTCAATCATGTAGTCGAGTACTTCAAGCTCTGTCAACATCGGTTCATATTCAATGGAAGTAGGGAGCATTAGAACCGTCCTGAGAACATCTAGATCAACTTCGTATTCCGGTTGCTCTAGAGTGACCTTGAATGAAGCATCATCCAAATTAACCTAAGCAGTGTGCCAGAACTGGTGAATGTAGAAGGTTGGAACAGAAGCAGACTTCGTAAGCATGCTCTTGCACGGATGTGCCAATAGAATGTCTTTGACAATTCGGCAGGAATCTTCAGTAATCCTGAGCTTGTTGAAGTCTAAACGAAGATTGTTCTTGCCAAGGGTCACATGGTAGTCTGCTGGACCTACTTCACCAAGTGTTAAAAGTGGAAGATTCTGTGCGGGTGCGTTTTCTGCTTGTTGTTGTGGTTGAGCCATTGTGAACTAAAAATATGATGTCATAAGATCAAACATTCAACTTGTTAGTTTGTAAGTTAACGTACGAGTTTGATACTGAATACCATTTCATTTCACATTTTGCATGCAATTTTCATTAAGCTCGTGAGATGTTTGTTATGACAATGATGAA
>LBNU01008414.1:13379-45850 GCA_014162995.1 Artemisia annua | reverse complement strand
CACTTTTGAGCTTTTGGAGGGATATATATGCAAATGTTAAATTTATAAGAACTAGCTAGTTGTAATATTATCATTTTATGAATGAGGAGTTGAATGTAAAGGACATGAAGGTATAACATTCCACAATAGATATTCCGTATGTAAGATAGAATGAGTTTATAGCATATATATTCTCACTGTGGTAGCTACATTTACATACTCACTCATTAAGGCTAGCTTTAAATAAGTGTCGCATTGTTGTAGCGCAGCCCCTATATTTTTGGCGAAGATACATGATCCTACACAAAATGTTTGTAAGCTAGGGACATGCCAAAATTTTGTTTTCCACGATTGCCAAACTTTCAATACTCTAATTTCTTGATGCAACTAACTAATAGTAGATGTTTCAAAAGAGAACTATGCATCTGTGTCACCCGAGATGCTACTTATTTCCATGTTATGACACTTTTGTAGCAATTACTAAATCCATGTTTCTTTTTAATACAAGATTACCCTTATGTTCTTACACTTTTCACTAATATAATACTTCACTAACAGATACGAAAGCAAGCTCAAAATATGCACCTGTAGTTTCTTGTGGTAAACCACCTTAAATAGATTCAACACTTATTATTCCTTAAGATTTCACTTAAATTTATGTATTGAGTCTTCCCGTCGATAAATCAAAATGCAAATGTTTAATATTCAAAGAAGGTAAAATAGCAGCTAGAAAGATTGCACCATATTAACATACGTAGAAGCACCAACTGTGGACATGGAACTACTGGTATTTTGCTAGCATGTTCAATGCGAGTGAGTCAAAATTTGAAACTCATATTCAAGCAAAATGAATTAAACCTCATATATAACTATTGTCCAACTTCCGGTTAACACAATACAACCAGCCAATTTTAACCCATACTGAAAAAGACTGAATTTGAAACTTATATAAAAGATTTAACGGATATTTTCTTGCTTAATTTACTGAATGTTTTCTATTTTATATGAGCTAGTATATATAACATCTTTTTATAACTTAAAAGGTCAAAGATGTAAAGTTTATATATAGTAAATAAAAGCTTGTGGTCCAGAAAATTAAAATGAGACCAATTTTTACATTAAGAAAAAAAATGAACCTATTTCTTGCAAACATTGTTTTGATGTCGTAGTTCAAACCACTTTATCGATAATATGGCGTTACAGAAATAGTATTTGTTTCGACCCGAAACCTCCAAGAAAAAATACCTTAATAGATGACATTAAAACATTGTCGCACACTTGGGTTACACATAGAAGTAAGGTATTACGTCCCTCGTGGACCGATTGGATTAGTAATCCAATATTGGCTTGTAATGTTATCTTGTAATTTTTTTTCTCTAGCTCCTTGCTATAAGTTGTTCGCCATTCCAAAAAAAAAAAAAAATAATAAAAATAAAAAAATAAAATAAAATAAAAAAAGCACTACTTATAAAAAAAAAATCTCTTTCGAACGCGGTCTTTTCATTCTCCGATAAAGGTATGACTATCTACATCTTACCCAATGAGTAAACATACATCAATACTAACTAACCGGGTTTGGCCCTACACAAATAATACGACACATAATATTAGTCCACTAACACCCATACCTCGCTCTAGCGGCATTAAGTATTGTCATGGGCGGAACTATGTAGGGGCAGGGGAGGGTCCCGGCCTCCAAAATTTTCGGCACCTAGTGTAAATATTATAGGTTTTAGCGGTAATTTAGTTGAGGTTACAAACAAATCTCCGATTCGGCCTTCCCAAACTAAATTCGGCACCCCAAAAAAAAAATTCAAGTTCCGCCATTGGGTATTGTTGATGATGTTTATGCTCTGTTGGTTCGAGTTATCTTTGGTTCTGGTCTAGTTCCGAAACCGAGCTCATCAATATATTTACACTAGTTCCAAAACCGAGCTCATCAATATATTTACAAGCCAAGAGTATAATAATGTAATTATTAAAATATCTATTTTTTTATGATGAGTTTATCCTAGTGGATGTGATGTGGATGGTTGAAAGGTGTCTAATATTTCTTTGCTTAAAGATGCTCCACTACGTACAATTAGGTACAGCCCCATTCTAGGTTTTTCATTTTCTAGAAATACTTAGTTTCTAAAAACATTAAAAATATATATTAGGAAAGACACCATATACATTATTTAAAAACGTTAGGCTTAGACTTTAACCTATCATCTAACATTTTTCTGCAGTTTGAACGAAAGGTTTCTAGACATACAAACTAGATAAAATGTTGAAGACATGACTTGCTTTGTTTTTTTGTAGATGGATCTTTTACCTAAAGCTCGGATACCATGTAAATAAAGATATTATTGATTGTGTTTGTATGTAATTATATAATGAGATTTCATGTCTATTTATTATAGAACGTGATTTAAAGAATAAGCTAACACAAACCTAAAAAACTAATGAACTCTAAGCCTTTAGACATTTTCTTACACTTTTCACTAATATAATACTTCAACAGATACGAAAGCAAGCTCAAAATATGCACCTGTAGTTTCTTGTGGTAAACCACCTTAAATAGATTCAACACTTATTATTCCTTAAGATTTCACTTAAATTTATGTATTTAGTCTTCCCGTCGATAAATCAAAATGCAAATGTTTAATATTCAAAGAAGGTAAAATAGCAGCTAGAAAGATTGCACCATATTAACATACGTAGAAGCACCAACTGTGGACATGGAACTACTGGTATTTTGCTAGCATGTTCAATGCGAGTGAGTCAAAATTTGAAACTCATATTCAAGCAAAATGAATTAAACCTCGTATATAACTATTGTCCAACTTCCGGTTAACACAATACAACCAGCCAATTTTAACCCATACTGAAAAAGACTGAATTTGAAACTTATATAAAAGATTTAACGGATATTTTCTTGATTAATTTACTGAATGTTTTCTATTTTATATGAGCTAGTATATATAACATCTTTTTATAACTTAAAAGGTCAAAGATGTAAAGTTTATATATAGTAAATAAAAGCTTGTGGTCCAGAAAATTAAAATGAGACCAATTTTTACATTAAGAAAAAAAAATGAACCTATTTCTTGCAAACATTGTTTTGATGTCGTAGTTCAAACCACTTTCTCGATAATATGGCGCTACAGAAATAGTATTTGTTTCGACCCGAAACCTCCAAGAAAAGATACCTTGATAGATGACATTAAAACATTGTCGATTACACATAGAAGTAAGGTATTACGTCCCTCGTGGACCGATTGGATTGGATTAGTAATCCAATATTGGCTTGTAATGTTATCTTGTAATTTTTTTTTTCTCTAGCTCCTTGCTAGAAGTTGTTCGCCATTCCAAAAAATAAAATAAAAAAAGCACTACTTATAAAAAAAAAAATCTCTTTCGAACGCGGTCTTTTCATTCTCCGATAAAGGTATGACTATCTACATCTTACCCAATGAGTAAACATACATCAATACTAACTAACCGGGTTTGGCCCAACACAAATAATACGACACATAATATTAGTCCACTAACACCCATACCTCGCTCTAGCGGCATTAAGTATTGTCATGGGCGGAACTATGTAGGGGCAGGGGAGGGTCCCGGCCTCCAAAATTTTCGGCACCTAGTGTAAATATTATAGGTTTTAGCGGTAATTTAGATGATGTTACAAACAAATCTCCGATTCGGCCTTTCCAAACTAAATTCGGCACCCCCAAAAAAAAAAATTCAAGTTCCGCCATTGGGTATTGTTGATGATGTTTATGCTCTGTTGGTTCGAGTTATCTTTGGTTCTGGTCCTGACTAGTTCCGAAACCGAGCTCATCAATATATTTACAAGCCAAGAGTATAATAATGTAATTATTAAAATATCTATTTTTTTATGATGAGTTTATCCTAGTGGATGTGATGTGGATGGTTGAAAGGTGTCTAATATTTCTTTGCTTAAAGATGCTCCACTACGTACAATTAGGTACAGCCCCATTCTAGGTTTTTCATTTTCTAGAAATACTTAGTTTCTAAAAACATTAAAAATATATATTAGGAAAGACACCATATACATTATTTAAAAACGTTAGGCTTAGATTTTAACCTATCATCTAACACTTTTCTGCAGTTTGAACGAAAGGTTTCTAGACATACAAACTAGATAAAATTAATGTTGAAGACATGACTTGCTTTGTCTTTTTGTAGATGGATCTTTTACCTAAAGCTCGGATACCATGTAAATAAAGATATTATTGATTGTGTTTGTATGTAATTATATAATGGGATTTCATGTCTATTTATTATAGAACGTGATTTAAAGAATAAGCTAACACAAACCTAAAAAACTAATGGACTCTAAGCCTTTAGACATTTAGAGTTTTATCCTGTAACCTAACATATATACGGAGTATTTGATATTTGAAAAATAGCAAGAGGTTGAAATTTGACAATAGAAAGTCAAGTTCGTTATAAATAATGGAGTGTGAGAGCGTAAGAGACACATTATTGAGAAAGCAGAAATGGCACCATCCAAGTTTCTCATTTTCTTTCTTTCTTGCTTTCTCTTATCTTTTTTTGTTATTGCTAGAAAAGAGCTTGCTTTGGAGACTACTGAAGAAGAAGGACACCATTTTCATACCCTTCAACTAAGCTCTTTACTACCGTCATCTACATGTAATCCATCCACTAAAGGTTCGTATATATTCCCTTAATTACAAACTCTACTTTCTAGCGCGCACACACACAGACGTGACATGACGTACCTATATACATGTTTCTATTTGTATACGTGTGTCTGTGTATGTGTATCAGTGTATGTGTACGTATATATACTAGTGCATGTATGTGTCATGTGTTAGCCTACTTAAATATGTGATAAGCTCCTCCCATGACAAGTAAATTAAACAAACGAGTGAATACTTTGTACGAGTCGCGGTAAGTCTAATATTTGTAAAAAGGACAAAACTTACCAACTGGGGTCTGGGTAAACAACCCATAGTCACTAATTAGAAACATACAGTATAATCAATTGCCGTGAAATAATATATGCTATAAGTTTTGTTAATAACCCTTTCTATTTGATTATGCAAATTACAGTAGTACTCACATTACATCATTTTTTAAAAGAACAATTTATTACTTATAATTAACAAATTTTTTTACGTACCGCTCAGTAATTGAGCTATGGGTCATATTTGAATAAATTTGAAACAAATTCTAATGATCGGCTATATTAATCTTACCAGAGTTCCGGAAACCAGCACCGTAGAATAACCATTATACACGATGAAATTTGGGATGTAGGAAAATAGCACTTAAATTTTGATGTTAAAAACATATCTGTCTCTATATCAATTATTATGATATGTTGATTATATTGTTGTTGCCAGAAAAGTCTCGGTGATATGATATAGCCTGTTTAATATCTCAAGATGTATAGTTTTACATTTAATCATAGGGCCAATAAGTCTTTGTATTTGAAAACATTGATATATATTATAGCGTTTTGAAGTTTTAACTTGTAAGCATCTAAGCATGATGAATAAATAGGAATTGCATTCATCGTTTGGCATCATACAAAATCATGCTATGAGGTTACTGAACTCAAAATGGGACTTTCAGGGTCTTACGTACGAAGTTGTTGGTTGTTTTTTTTTTTTTTTTTTTTTTTTTTTTTTTTTTTTTTTTTTTTTTTTTTTTTTTTTTTTTTTTTTTTTTTTTTTTTTTTTTTTTTTTTTTTTTAATACATGTACGTACTCAAGTGGCAAAACCGCGTGAATACATGTTTAAAAAAAGCTTTTCTTAACTGAAATGAATTGAAATCACTTTCATGCAAGAAATGAAAGACAAAACGAATTGGACCCCAAGATAGGCAGCCTCCACTAGGAGGATAGTTTATTGGGAATTAGGGACCATAGATGTCCACTCCAAATTTTACAAATTCTTCGCCCACACACTTTAATTACCCACTAATCAATGTTGTTATGCTATTTCGTCTCATAAGCAATACATATTGTCAAATCAATTAACTAATCTAATTAATGTAATTAGGTGCTACGTCAATATTAAATGATCATAATATTATTATTGTATTTGGTACAGTTTAATCACTTTACGATATTTTGTGATTAGAAATTTATAAATACAGAATCAAGCATGTACTTGTTATATATTGGATTTTTAGATGAAAATAATATGTTGTTGTGATCCCCGCTTACGATTATATAAACGTAAGAAAGATGGTAACAATTACAAGATAGAGGACATGGTCTAACTAGAAGGATTGATAAAAACCAATCTATGCAATATAATTACAAAAAAAACATCTTTACTCCTACTAAAAAAAATTAACTCGATAATATATGATGATTTACTTAATTAATTATCCTTTTCTAAGTAAGTAACATATAAAATTAAGTTATTACAACCTCTTGCAAGCTAAATGATGGTGAAACTAATATATAAAATTAAGTTTATTACAACCTCTTGCAAGCTAAATGATGTTGAATGATTAAAGAGAAACATGATTGAAACTTCCTGGTGGGGTTTCATTCACAAACATTATTGGAAATATATTACGGAGTAATATTAATTAAACTTGAACTTATGATTAAGATATTTTGTTATACATTCAAGTTTTATCATTTGATAGAGAGTGTCCATATCCAATTAAGTGTAGAGAAATTGAGTGTTACAATTAGTTCCTCACTTAGCATTGTTGCGAAATCTTAGACTTAATAGTATGATTTTTTATTTTTTTATTTTATTATTTTTTTAATACATTTAAAAATGTAAAAAATCTCATGTTTTATAAGTTTTTCACATTTATTAATGTAACCAAATTTTACATATTATATTATATTAAGAGTCAATCAACTAATAAAGTTTTAAGTGTATAAATTGAACCTTTTTTTTTTTTTTCGTATCAAATTAACTTGACGCTTGAAGTGATAATATATATAGAATTTAACCATCTGTGTTTTTATATAATTTGAAAAAAAAAATAAAAAAAATAAATAACGTTTAACATAACCTCTTCTAATTATGAAACAACCTACCCTAAATTATGATGAATATATGTAACGATACTTTTGGGTTATGTAACTAAACAAATATTAGTTTTGCTTTTACGTGAAAAGTTCATATTTATTTTTATTTCTAACAATCATCTGTATTCAAAACCATCATCTTCAACCACATTATAAAATATCTTTTCCACGAAAGGTTATTTTTTACAAAATAAAATGTCAAATATGACGATTTTTTTTAGCATTTATGTTGTCATATTTTGTCTTAATCAACATTTCGGCTCTTTGTGTATTTGCAAAAGAATCATGTGGTTCTTACAATATAAGTAGATCCCGTGACACGACATCGTATGTTTACTACAATTTTTATTTTGTGTATCAATTGAGAGATGGACATAAAACCCTTTAAACATGAAAATCCCTCGATCTTACATTTATTTTATCAACATTGTTAGAAATGTAAATATATGGAACATAAAAAAAGTATTAGAAACACATGGTCAATAATATAATATATGCCACTAGTCTAGTGTGACAAAATTATTTTGTTTTGTGCTTTAGTTTTATTGAAGATTCACATGGAAAGTGTCCTACCTTTTATTCATAGAATAAGAAGTGTGAATAAGTTGTTTTTGTTTGGTTTGGTTTTGTCTGGAATCATAAACTACTCGTTCTGACTTGGTCTTGATTTCACGAATCGACATCGAGTCACAAGCGTCATAGAACCAAACGAAAACAGCCAAAATGTTGTTTGATGAGCTTCACGATAACCATCTGAGACAAAATAGATCGAATATATTAATCGGTGTTAACTTGTACATATATATACATAACTAGATTGTATCTTATTCTAGACTGATACTAAATCGGGTACTAGCATAACTGAATTAAACCTACGAAGGTTGGTTCAATTGGCTTATGGAGTTTAGGCAGAACTGGCTACAAAGATTGGTTGAGTATCATCTGATTAACGAGTAACTTTTAGCATGGCTGGGACGTTAGATTGACTCATAAAAAATTTACGACGATAATAATCTGACTTCCTTTGACCCTTTAGACATGTTCAACCCATTTTATCTATTTCATTTGAAGCAAAAAAATATTTCAGTTAACTCGTTTAAACTTTTAAGTATATAATACGAGTATGGGTATAGCCTAAAACCAAAGATTGTAAAGTAACAGTTTTGTGGTTTGAAGTCAGGAAAATTTCTTATATATAAATGAAATACAATTTATTTGTCATAACAAAATATCATTTTAGGAATTACCCTGCTGAGTATGCAATATAGTTTTAACTATCTGTAACAGTAACTAAGTGAGATCTAAATGCATAAAATCAGGTGACAAGAAGAAGGGATCACTGGAAGTAGTTCACAAACATGGACCGTGTTCTAAGTTCAGCGATGACGTAGTAAAACCATTGACCGTGGAAGAAATCTTTACCCATGATCAATCGAGAGTTGATTCTATCAGGGCTAGGTCAACCTTCAACAAAGGGAAAAAGGATACATTGGGCTCCAAAGCGACTCTCCCTGCAAAATCCGGTAGCACTATCGGATCGGGTAATTACATTGTGACTGTTGGATTAGGTACACCAAAAAAAGATTTGTCACTCATTTTCGACACAGGAAGTGATCTAACTTGGACCCAGTGTCAACCATGTGCCCGGTCATGCTATAAGCAACAAGAAACCATATTTGAACCATCTGCATCAACCACCTATAACAACATTTCATGCACCTCAACTGAATGTTCAGGACTCACTTCTGCAA
Organism: Artemisia annua; assembly: GCA_014162995.1. Taxonomy (NCBI): domain Eukaryota; kingdom Viridiplantae; phylum Streptophyta; class Magnoliopsida; order Asterales; family Asteraceae; genus Artemisia; species Artemisia annua. The sequence goes on along the minus strand of LBNU01008414.1, from coordinate 37,080 downwards.
CTGGGAACACACCCGGATGCAGCTCATCGACGTGTGTTTATGGTATTCAGTACGGAGACCAATCTTTCTCGGTTGGATTTTATGCAACCGATAAGCTTACCTTGACTTCAAAAGACGTGATTGATAATTTTTATTTTGGGTGTGGGCAAAACAACCAAGGACTTTTCGGTGGTGCTGCTGGGTTAATAGGACTTGGGCGAGACAAGCTATCCATAGTGTCACAGGCCGCTAAGAAATATGGGAAAGTTTTCTCTTATTGTCTCCCATCAAAGTCTAGCTCTACAGGCTACTTAACATTCGGAAGTAGTAAGGCTGCTAAAGGAGTTAAATACACGCCACTGTCGACCTCACAAGGGGCCTCTTTCTATGGTCTTGATCTTAATTCTATATACGTTGGTGGAACGAAACTACCAATAAGTCCATCAGTGTTTTCAACATCTGGTATGATCATAGATTCAGGAACCGTTATCACAAGGCTTCCTCCTACAGCTTATTCGGCTCTGAGTAAGGAATTCAGAGCACAAATGACAAAATACCCCTTGACTAAAGCATTATCTATACTTGATACATGTTATGATTTTAGCAATTATACCACACTTACCTTTCCAAAAATAAGCATGCTTTGGAGTGGAAATACAAAGCTTGACATTGCACCTCAAGGGGTCTTTTACGCTAATGGTGTAAGTCAAGTGTGCTTAGCTTTTGCCGGAAATGGGGATGATTCTGATATAGGTATATTCGGGAATGTTCAACAAAAGACAATACAGGTTGTGTACGATGTGAATGCAGGAAAGGTAGGATTTGCATCTGGGGGATGTGCTTGAACACAAATGAAGTACAAAATTACAGCAATATGAAGGTATAAATACTTTAAAGATCGATTCAGCGAAAAGATTGTTTGAATAAGGTATAGATTTATATTATGTTGATTACCACTGCTTGATATTCGAATTTACGCAACTAAAATGTAAATTTCTTGTCTCTGTTTTCAATTCACGAAACATAGCTGTAAAACTCATACACAATTCGATTTGATAAACCGAGAAAACGTACAATGCAAATCGTGAAATATGTATCATTCAATCAAATTGTGTAGTATGATTTTATATGGTTTACATTTAGTTCCTGTTTTCTTATTCGTATCCCTATAAACATTAAGAATGAATACAAAAAAATACTACTCCGATACTATACATAATGCATTGACGTAAGCCAAAACCTAGCATTGTTTTTAAATTGCATATCAGATTCATCATATACGGTTCTTGATAAGCTAAAAAAAAACCCCTTTCGCCAATAGCTAGGCTCAATGATACTGCCCATCTCGTGAAAACGACACCTCTCGACAAATTTTTACTCTTACCTCTGCTAGAGGTCAGTTGACTTAATTTCATACAAGACCAAAACTAAGTGCTGCATTTTCACAAATACTACCTTGTATGCATTTTATAATCAATAAATATCTTTGGAAGTAGAATCAAACAATCATAAGTCACGGAGTTATTTCATAAAAGAGACACTAGGTACTAAGTAGCTAGGGTGGAAACGAGCCGAGCCGAGCCCGAGCCTGCCAAAGCTCGAGCTCGGCTCGTTTAAGTTTTATAAAGCTCGAGCTTGAGCTCGACTCGTTTAAGCCTTATTTTTTAAGCTCGAGCTCGGATCGTGGTATGTTATACAAGCTCGGGCTTAGTTTGAGCTCGGTTCGTTTATACGATTTGACAATGAAAATTTAAAGTTTGGCTCAAGCTCGGCTCGTAATATACGATTTGACAAAGTGTAATTTTTTTATTTTTTCGACCGGGGCAACCGGTTCGACCACCGGGTCAACCCGGGTTTTTATTAAAAAATTTTGAAAAAACAAAACCCGGCCGGGTTTTGAGAACCGGGTTGACCCGGGTCACTCAAAACCCGGCGGGTCTAACCGGTTAACCCGGTTTTAGAAAACCGGGTTTTTTTGACCCGTTTTTTTGCCGGAACCGGTCGTTAACCCGGCCGGGTCGCCCCGGGTTTCAAAACACTGGATAAATAGTGTGTTACTTTTCTTCTTTGTATCTCATGAGAACATAACTAATTTGTTTATGGGATCATCAACTGCAAGTCTATTCAACGAGTGGTAAAAAGGAGAAAGACAAACAACTATATAAAAATTAAACGACTGATATCAAAGTAATAAAAAAAACCAATGAAATACATAATGTGAGCTCAATTACTTTAATGAAACGATTACTCCCTTAACAATAAACATAGAAAGGGGTTATTGTCTTAGAGAAACTATTTGACTATATTGGGTATATTCGTAATTAAATATTTTGGTTGAGAATATATGTAATTACATAAGTTTATTTGGGAACAAGGGATTTTGAGCCCGCCGGGTTGCGGCGGGGCTTTTTAGGGGCTTTTTTTTCGTTGTCGTTTGTGTAGTCTTTGGTTTTGAATTTCATATTTTGTTATGTTGTTGGAGTGTTTTTTCCTATGTTTTGTGTATTTGTTTTTATATAAGTGTGTGGGCAAAAGAAATAGAATTAGGATAGGTCAAAGAAGTGTTTTCTGGTGCAAGAGGCAATAGAGGCGAGAATGGTATGAAGCTTGGTGCATTTGATACGAAGCGTTTTAAAGAGAAATTTGAAACAATAGAAAATTTTAAAGTCAATAAAATTAATGTTCCATACACAAATATTTTGAGTACAATATTGCAACATCAAGTCTGCAGTTTAGTTATCCAACTATGCACTCGAAATTCATGTGGCCAAATTTCCAAGTACAAATAATTTGTTACACCAAGTAGGCACACACCGAAACTTAAATGTTGAGTCAGCAACACTTACAAATGGCACTTCTTCTTGTCGCATCTATCTCAAGGATGATCTTCTGCTAGCGCTTCTTCGTTGCTTGGTCGGGACACATTCATCGATTTCTTTTCATTCTTCCTGGGCATGCAAGTGACTTACCTCTTTTGGCCGTTCGGGTCTACGTTGAAAGCTTGTATAGTAGAACTCATTCGATGGTGCATGCTAATTTTGCATCCAGCAGAAGATGAGAAAGAAACTGCCCACGAAAGAAAGGAATGTCAGTAAGGGAAAACAAATCATGTATAGTAGAATTAGATGGAGTTGGTCTGCCGTGTTATGGTTTAAAGTGGGTTTTTTTTTCTCGTTGTATTTGGTAAATAAGTTTGTAGACTAAAAAAATATACATGGTATTAAAAAAATTTAGGCTTGTTCGTTTTTTTATTGTTTTATTTATTGTTTACAGGATGAATAGTTGTCATACTTTCACAATATAGTTTTGATAATCGCGTAACGCGTAAGCTATATATTAAAAAGGAAAGTGGAACGTGATTATTTGAATTAACGCAAGTTCAGAATAAATAAGCCAATTACCTTGTCTGACTGAAAGCGTGAGCCTATTATTTTCATGTAAATTTTCGGCACTTCCCGCTGGTTGCATATACGCACCTAGAATAAGAACGGATATGAAATTAGTATATGGTAATCTATCATCCACATCAGTAGCAACTCGACGCAATTGTATTAAAAAAGACATACAGTTAACGGGACAGGTTGTAACATCCAATAGAAGGAAACCATTCCAAAGGGCAAGGGCGACTCTCTTGCAGTGAGTGAGATACTCAAAAGAAGAATAAATTTAGTTTGCATAACAAAGTTGGTAAAATTATATAAAATAGATAATCGAACATGTATGAAAAAATGAGTTATAACTAAGGTCATTTGTAAGGAAAGGGTGAAGAGGAACTATCCTACATTTGAATGGATATTTATTAGACATGTAATCATTGTAGTAAAGCACTTTAGGTTTTACATTCGTTAAGTATGCGGCTATTTAACAATGTTTTGTTTCATGGTTTTTGTTCGTTGATTGATACCTATAGGTATAAGAAAAACGAAAACTAACACGGGCCTGTGGCAGGATCTGTGACATTTTTTTGTTGACATTAACTATATTAAACTACAGATTTGTCAGAAAATTGTTATTTTAGAACTGATTACCAAACAATGGTTGTACCTGAGCTTATGTCACCTTGGCAAATGTGATAAGTTTAACCATTCCAACAGGGGTAAAGAATCTCAAATAAACAAAAGGAAAATTTTAAGGATTGTAAAAGTAAAACGTTCTTAGTATATGAAACAACTATTTGCGTTGAAGAATTACCTGAAGTTTACAATGCGTTTTGAAAAAATGTTCTCTAAGGAGTGTAGTGTCTACGGATGAGGCCCAATTCTCCAGCAACGTATCCACGTTAACAACATCATACCTGACATTCTTGAACATGGATACGTTGCTTGAGAATTGGCAGGCCATCATGGACCCTTCATTGCAATGTCTGCTTTAACTGCATTTGAATGATACACTGTAATTTGAATCATAGATTATAATTAATTTTTAGTCTTCTTAGAAGTTATATGCTTCAAGAACATGCCTACTTATATATTGAAAAAATTTACATGACCCTATCAGGTGATGTTTTCTTTAACTTCTAAAATTCTATCATGGTCTGAAACCAAAGATTCTAACTAATTTTACGCAATTTTCCGTTTCATAATAACGTTAATCTCAACCGAGCTGTAGTAGTCAGACCATCCATCGTCATAGTAATAGGCAAAAAGACTAAATATGAGAAAACACAAATTTTTTAATCCTAACTATACTCTATTATAGTTAAGAGTTTATCTTGCAAGTTAAATACCCACAACATACCTGATAAAATTGGCGAAAAGCAGCCAAGTTTTAAAGTATTTGTTACTTTGGTTAGCTTAAACCTGCACCCAGTTAAAAAAAACTATTAGTGATATTTGGTTTAGATTTTAATATAACTTGAAAAGGTTGGTGTAATTAAAAAGTAGCATGTATATATTTTACAATTCTTTGAGTGATGTCGTTTATTTAACAATGATAAAGGTAGTAACCTTTTGTTGAAGAACATTACACTTTGCATCCCATTTATTACTGATAGCCTCTATCTCCCATGCTTTTGTGTTTATTAGCTTCTTAGCTGTCATCGAGCGTAACCTAATCGAGAAGAAAAATATGTTAAAAAAACAGCAAACATGATCAAATGTATATAATATTACCTGTTTATTAATTATTCCGTCACTGCGCGACTTCCTGGTTGTTGTAGCTTTGTAGCACGTTCCATTTATATTACCGTAAGCAACTTTCTTGGAAACTGCACGCTCGAATTGGAAAGTATCCAAAGCCTAGAAATCAAATAATAATAAGCATCAGCAATTTGACATGCTTAGAAAAGTATCCAACCCTTTTATAATTATATTCTTTGTTGAACTTGCTTCCATATAATCTTCTAAAATTCGTTTTTCTTAGTTTATATATAGATTTGGGTTTTCCTTCTTAGGTAAGCGACACAACTGCCATTATTTTGCACGTAATATAAAAATTTCTGGTATAAAGTTAACAACGAATAATGTAGCATAAATGGCCTTCAAATTATGATCTTACTAAAGTAAATAAAACGTCACATATGAACCTTTCATCAATAAGGCCTGCAATTCGAAATTTAGGCTTGTTACCCCAATCCAAAATAAGCCCTCCTACTAAGCAATATCACATTCATTGTTAAGAACCTCAGTATCACATTCATTGTTACCTATTGCTATTAACTCTTAAGCCTCACAGATTTATCATCTACAATTGCTGCTTATTTACCTGGCAACCCGTGGATGCATATTCTGTTTGGCGGACTGAGTGTGCGAAGACGACTTTGACAATAACTTTTGTGGTTGCCTTTTTTTTACCCGAAAGAACTGGAAAACTAGTACTTGCAACAGCTCGTTATAGCAAAAAGACAATGTAAGAAAGTTTGTTCGTCAGAAAGAGGTACGAAAATTAAGCACGTACGTAAATAATAAAGTACAAACCGAAAATTTTGGGCCGCATACCATTATTCACAACTGAATCAGATCGTGCTTCGACTGACCAAGTAGATGTCTGTTGGCAGAGGTGACTGGTCATTGTAGTGACACGGGTCCGAACATTTCGTTCACCAACATGACCAAATGACCGGGGTGTAGGCACCTGTGGCTCAAGAGCTCGCTTGTCCCGCAAGCAGGCTGAATCGTTAAAGATGGCTACATACAGTTTAGCCAGAAGGATGAACGTGTAAGACAACAGCAAAAGAGAGCTAAAAAAAGGTCAGAAAATACATCCATAATAAATAATAATGTGTATATATAAAATAATAGTCGGAAACGTAAGGAATAGATAAACCTTTGTCTGTGCGGCGAGATGGACATACACCTTTACGGTCAAAAGTGTGACTTTGGTTAGAAGGTCCATTCTCTGGTGGCAACCCTGCAGGTGCGTAAGAGCATCAGTAAACACGTACATTAAAATACAAATATATTGTAAGAATTAACAACCTCATGATAACTAATGTTAACAAATAGATAACATTGAAGATGATTACTGTTTATCATACAACCATTAACATCGGAATTATCAAAAGATAGGTACAGATTGGTGACAATGTTCAGTAACCTTTGTCTAGCTATGGTTTGTCTCGCAAAGGTGAAAGTTAAGTTTTTGGTTTCTAGATTATTGGGTGTTTTGGTATCACGAATCCGTGAATCAGCATTGTTGGAAACATAACCTACATCATCAAAAGAATGCAACTACCCAGACCTTTAATCCCAAGGCAACTTATAAGTAACTCCGAAAGAACAATCCTAACTACATCATCCAAAAAATAGGAGTGCGAAGATTGTTAATTCCAAAACAGGTTGTCGTGCAACGGGAAACTTAGCAACACTGGTCGGTACGGTGCAAACAGTAGCATCCTTGCGCAAACCCATCCAAACATGTGGCAAACAGCCACTTACAAACGCAATATAATCAACTCCTAATTCCAACAAAACCAAATCCCAATTCCAATATAACTCACATACTATAACCAACCTGTAATTCGAAATACCCAAATTCAGTAATTTGCAAACCAAAAAAAAACCTCCTAATTCCAGATATCCAAATCCACTTACAAACTCCTTACGAATACTTATATCACTTATGACCACACCATATAGCTTATGCACAGCTTATAATCTTCACAGCATTTCAATAACTTAGGAACTAAAAATACATAAAGTATATAAAAACCACTAAAAATTTATGTAAAAAGGGAAAAACCAACAATTTCAGTTTCTTCTTCTCGTTTGACTGAGAGTGACACCAAACTACACCTAAACTGTGTTCATAAATAACAGTACAAACTTTTTATTAAAAATAATAATAATAATAATAATGGTAAATCAAACCTTTTATTTTTTTTACTCTAGCCTTCTTTGTAATCCATGAATCTCACTGAAAATAGTTGGAACCTGCAATTAAACAAAACCCATAAACAAAATTACAAACTTTTTATATATATATAAAAAAAATAAAATAAAAAATAAATCATTGATGTTTTTGTTTTTTTCACACCAATTATATTTTTCAGGTATGTCACCTAGTTTTTCATTTTGTTTAGCAAAAACTTAATTTTTTCCTCTTGATTAATTGCAATTAAATCTTGAAACATGAAAGAAACCCCAATTATGAAGGCCTAAGACTGGCTGAAGGCAGAACCAACCGTAAAATTAAGAATCATCAAGAAAATATAAAAACTTACTTGGGAGATGCACGTCTACGGGTCAGAGTATATGCATCTTAGTTGTGTATATGATTTCTTCACAACTCAATTTCGACCAAAAGAACACATCAAACCTGAACAAAAAGAGCCTGAAGACGGAAGCAGATGAAAAAAGTTGGTAAACGTGTAACCAGTCGGTGTGTATTAGTATAAGATATAGCAAAACCCACCGCTAGCACAATATAAAATACGTATCATAAAAAACAGAATTATTGGGCCAAGCTTATACACATAGGCTTCGCAAAACCGCTGGCCCATAAAAATAGACAATTAATAAAAAAAAAATCAACGGGATTAGTAGTATGTATGAATAAAATGTAATTTCCTCAATAATTTTTTATTGGTCTTTTAAAAAATTTAAGTTAATTTATATCTACTGTATTTAATGTTATAGTTGGAATTATTATAATTAAAGTTCTTGTAAAAACTTATAATGTTTTTTTTGGCAGGCAATTAAAATGAGATGGAGGGAGCATATGTCAATACTATCATGTAGAGGTGGCATTTTATGTTCAAACTCAAAAAAATGGGCTAAATGGGCAAATTTTTAAAAGATTTGGGTGTATTTGGTCCCCCTCTATTTTTTGAAATGGTCATATATTGCCCATTTAGGAGTTAAATGGGTATAATGGACACATGTTTTTCTCTCAATTGGAGAACATTAAATTGTTTTTAATATATTTAGCTACTTAAATATAAATGAGGTGTTACGTTTGAGGAATTTTTGTTGTTGTTTTAAGTCTTTTTTAAAGCGATTCGTATAACATGCGCCCGTTTGGCCCGCGCCCGTTTAGCCCGTGCCCGTTTAGCCCGTACCCGTTTAGCCCATAGCCCATTTAGCCCGTAGCCCGTGCCCGCCCGGCCCGCCCGTTTTGCCACCTCTACAGTATCATGGTACGTGTTCAATGTGACGAGGGTGATTTATTTTTTATAAGTTGAGCTGGGTGTCGAGAACATGGTGAGAAAAAGGAATTTCTCTCTTTAAACATGCGACAACGTAGCGCCGCAAGAAAAAGGAAAAATGATCTGTCGTACAAAAAGAGGGTCTGTTGTTTTGTTTTAGCCATTGCGACATAGGTGTTACTGCTGGGGTGCCGCATGTACAACCTCCTCCCTTATGATGTGTGAGTTTATCCTTTGCTACTGAAATAATTAAGGTTCAAGACTCATCAATTTTTTAAATAATTTATGGATTTCACAAAGATAAATGCTCTAGATGTGTGACATATATATTTAAGAAAAACCTTTTAATAGGTTATCGAGTTCTATAGTCTTGTTGTTCGAATAAATACATCAAAATAAATAATTAATCTAATGTTCTATGAGATGTTTTAAACTAAGAGGTCTGCTATACATTCACAAATAAACTTTCACATAATTACGAGGCATCGCGCTTGACCCACTTATTTTCTTTTCTCCTTATTTTTAACATAAAACTAACCCCATGTGGACTTGCGAATTGCGCATGTCGTACACTAATTGGAAACATTGGTTGTTGGACTTGAATGTGGGCCTGGTGGGCTTGATGAGGGATGACAGTATAGGCAACATTGGCCTATTGGCCCATACCAGTTGGAGAAAAATATGTATCCGTTCATAATGCCATGACAATGTGAGGTTTGGCAGTTAAGCTAGCAACGAATCAGCACTCAAGCAATGACGTGGGTGTTTTGAAGAAGCATGCAAATCAATAAATAAAAAATAATGTTTTGCCAATATAGTGAAGCGACAGAAGCATGCAAAGCAAAGCAATTGAAAAATAAAAAATAAAAAAATAAATAAAAAATAAAATAAATTGTAACAGCCAAGCAATTGTTGGGGCATTTTCTTTGAACAGCGGAAACATAAAAAATAAAGGATTAAAGGACAATTTGGAGGGTTAGGGTTTTTAGGCTCTGNCAAATTGGTAATGATTAGTTTTCTTCAACAATATATAAATAGGGAATTGGTTTTTACACAAGTCTTCCACAATGTAATATTACTGTAAAGGTGTGTGTGTGTGTCTAGGGCGTGGTTCATTGTAAACGCCTAGACTAGAGTTAGTTGTTCGATACCTTCAAGATCTGAGATGTCTTAGATCCCTGTTACAGTTAGGTAACACGTTATATTCTGATCAAATATAATTGGAGGTGATGATGGTGAAAAACCTTGTGTCAATAACTTTGATTTGTTCTATTCCGCTGCATATTGTTATTATCATTGTTATTGTTAAACCCTAAGGCTCAAAACGATCCAAGAAACTATTATTACCAATGATCTTAGTTTCTACAAATACATCAAAATAAATAGTTAATCTAATGTTCTACGAGATGTTTTAAACTAAGAGGTCTGCTATACATTCACAAATAAACTTTCATATAATTACGAGGCATCGCGCTTGACCCACTTACTTTCTTTTCTCCTTATTTTTAACATAAAACTAACCCCATGTGGACTTGCGAATTGCGCATGTCGTACACTAATTGGAAACATTGGTTGTTGGACTGGAATGTGGGCCTGGTGGGCTTGATGAGGGATGACAGTATAGGCAACATTGGCCTATTGGCCCATACCAGTTGGACAAAAATATGTGTATCCGTTCATAATGCCATGACAATGTGAGGTTTGGCAGTTAAGCTAGCAACGAATCAGCATACAAGCAATGACGTGGGTGTTTTTAAGAAGCATGCAAATCAATAAATAAAAAATAATGTTTTGCCAATATAGTGAAGCGACAGAAGCATGCAAAGCAAAGCAATTGAAAAATAAAAAAATAAATAAAAAATAAAATAAATTGTAATAGCCAAGCAATTGTTAAGGCATTTTCTTTGAACAACGGAAGCATAAAAAATAAAGGATTAAAGGACAATTTGGAGGGTTAGGGTTTTTAGGCTCTGGTTACCATATTGGAATTACTATATATATAATTTATCAGTTAATACGACGTCGTTCAACTATACTTTTTTTTTTTTTTTTTTTGGTCTGCTACATGTAGCCTGATCCAGTGTCATCTTCGGCCCATTCTTAACCCTGCTATAATGATAACAACGTTGACTACGGATCCACCGCCTTAGACTTTGATAATCTTAAAGTTTCCAGATTTTTCTCATCCCGCTTATCTTCCAAAATATTCGAGATTATTCGGATATCAAAACGGGGATTTGTGTGTTACTGGTACTTTGGCGGGGTAACCGGAGCCTAGTTACTGTTGCAACCAAGACTACCGGTATTTGGCGAGGTAACTTGATCCGGGTTACGGTTGCAGCCAAGATATGATGGTGTTACCTGTACTTTGGTTGGGTAACCTGACCTGGGTTACTGTTGCAGCCAAGATTGATGGTGTCTTGGCGGGGTAACGTGATCCGGGTTACGGTTGTAGCCAAATATGGTGTTTAAAATCCTAATTGTTGAAGTTGGCTATGAGTTGTGTTCTTGATTGATGTGTTAATTGTTGTTCTTAAAAGGGTTAGTTTATAGCCCTAATTTTCAGGGTTTGGTTCTTGAGATTCAAGGGGTTTCCTTTAGGGTTTAAGATGATTTCTATTATTCCTGTTGGAATTTAGGTATGCTTATTTTTTTGTTGCGATTTGCTTTTGAGTTATTTCACTGAAATTGAGCCGTTTGATGTTTTATAATATAAGTGAAGGGATGGCATTGGTTTAAGTTATGTTACTTAAATTGTTCAATGTATAAGAATGGCCTTATTTTGGCCTAAAGACATTGAGGTTATTTTGCCTTTCTTCTGCTACATGTTTATTATTCTGCTACATGTTTATTTTTCTAACCTTCGCGGCTTTGAATTCCGAAGTAGATAATATCATTTTTTAGTGATTCCAAACCTGGCAAGGCAATGACCGAATGGTATAGCATTTATGATTGCTATGCAACTGAGTATGTTTGCAGCCACGGTAAAATTCAGATGCCTTTGTGACCTGATTCTTGCTTACAGATCTGAGCCTAATCGTCACCCTATATATATAATTCTCTCTTTAAACGTCTCCGATACACACTCGTCTCTTTAAAGATTGATGTGATAGGACCAAAAATATTATACTTACTACTGAAGTAGATGATAAAGATGCCCTGTGGGAAGTGTCGGCAGCTTACATGAAAGTAATAGGTCCGCACATTCAATCATAAAAGGTGATTGCCTTATATCCCTTTCTTTTTACTTATATGTATTTTAATGTTGAATACATATAGAGAACCACCGTTATACTATACGTATCTTGGGAGATTGTCACCAGGTTTGAGCTGAATTCCACACTTTTGTTTGCAATACAAAAATATGTGGACGACGAAGAGTACAGGTACATGTCTGTTTGTATATGCTGATCACACCTGTACTATGTAATACATCTGAATTATTATCTTTTTTTTGTTAATGAACAGGAAAAACACTTAAAAATGACTGGAAATTTTCTTCATCTGGGAATAACGTTAACAAAGGTTTTCGGCCACATATTCACTCATCCCAAATTTGTCGTAGGTAATGTTTTAAAACTATTTACCAAAGAGTTAAAAAGGCTAATAGAAGCTTATTATACGTTTAAAAACCTTGCTTATGACTGTATTTTCATTGCTATGAATAGATGCAGGTTTTGTGAGTAAGCTCAGCAGTTATGTGATGACAAATGTTTAGCAGGTTAGTGAATCACCAAATGTTGGGTGTTACTAGGCATTTTTTGTAATCACTGAAAAAGGTTAATATCATTTATTAGCTTCGTTAGCCGCACTTTCTACTAAAAAAATACCGTGCAATGACCGAAGGCATGAAACAACGCCCTGCCGTAAACCTAGTTAGGTTAATTCTTCATAAAAGTAACATTAACCAAAAGCAATGTATATATACAATACAAACCGTGTAATGCAACTTTTGGGCTAGACTTGTTGGGGCAAAATGATCAAGATCTCCTAATGTTTTAATGATGACAAATAAACCTTCGAAACACATAAAATAACAAACGGTAGCCAAAATTCTCGAATCCATATCTGCTCCTGACGCGTCATCCACGCGTCAACGCGTGGGTGACGCGCCAGGCTTCTGTATGGATCGAGACGAATTTTGGAAGTCGGCTTTCCCCTTACCCGACAAATGTGGATCTTTCAATGCAGGTATAAATATGCTATGTGCTTAATTGAGAACACTCGAAACGAGTTTTGGGATTAGAGAGATCCAACTTTTAAAACACCCGCTTATGGGAAAACACCAACTCATGTTTTTTAACTCTTGCCTCTAGCCAAGGCTTTTCTAAACTTAGGGAGCTTATATATATTTCACGTAACATCACGTGAAAGCATCCATATGCTCATATCCCGTGTTTACGTCTTCTATAATCACGTAACGGGTTTACTCCCTTATTGGTCAAACTAAGTCAAAGGTCACTTTGAGTAAACGCATCCTTTCCCGCATGGGTTATGCTTTACATCAAGGTAAAGCACTTAACTTGTTTGTACCAAGGTGTTAGTTGAGAACGTCGAGTCGTGGAAAGTCACGAGTTATGAAACTATGGATTCTCGACGTTGTGTTACTTGGATTTATAAGTAACCAATGATTTTCTCAACTCATAATCTTAATTGTCTAAGCCTTTTCTTCTTGATGACAATTTATTAATCTTTTCTTAATCTCATTTTTACAAAAGACAAATATACCAAATCTCCCACAATCCTTCCCAAAATCCCTTCCCAACAACCTCTTACAATATTCCCTTACAACACTTACAAAAGTGTACTTTGTCTCCTCACAAACTCCCACACAATATTCCCTCTTACAATATTCTCTTCACTTTACCAACTTCCCATACACCTTTTCTTATACACACACATATACACACACTACTTTTCTACGACACACATATACTCTCATATATACACACACATACACACACACTACTCACATACTCTTCCAAATACACACACAAGGCTCCCCATCTTATCACACCCTTACACTCTTACATATTCCTTACACTCCCAATACCTTTACATTCAAAATACACACACTACTCACAACCATCTCACTCTCTAAACACACTAGGCTCCCCATCACATCCACACTTACATATTCCCTTACACACACATATTCCAACTCTTATAATCCTTACACATCTTCACATCCCAACTTTCCACCAAACCTTTCTCTCCAAGAAAAAGAATATGCTTTGGAATATTCTTTTCTTAACCCAACCATGGTTCATCTAACCTAACTATGGTTAGCTCTCTACACACCCATTCTCACCCAACCATGGTTAATTCTTAACCACACCAAGGATGGAATATTCCCTTGGATATACCCTTTAACCTAACCATGGTTTATTTTCTACACATTCTTCTAACCTAACCATGGTTACTTCTTAACCAAACCTCTCTCACTCTTCCCTATAGAGGAATATCCCATGACATATTCTCTTCTCTCGTTTATGCCATGTAAGGAATACCCATTCTACCCCTACCCAATTATTCTTTCTTTCTATAGGGGTGGAAACGAGCCGAGCCGCTCGTGAAAAGCTCGGGATCAGATCGGTAAAATGCTTGAACGAGCCAAGCCTAAACGAGCTCGAGCCCGAGCTCGAGCCTAAGTTTGAGCTCATTTAATAATCGAGCTCGAGCCCAAGCTCTATACAAAAAGCTCGAGTAGGCTCGCGAGCCTAAACGAGCCCTATAAATATATACGTATATATATTGTCTATACGTATAACCGAGCTTAAAAGTAATAAACGAGCTCGAGCCTTATGTTATTAACGAGCCGAGCTCTATTTGAACTTTTTTTTCTTTAAAACTTTATATAAATTAGTCGAGCCCGAGCCCGAGCTCTAGCTTGTGTAAATTTTCACGAGCCGAGCTCGAGCCCGAGCACGAGCTTTATATATGTAAACGAGCTGAGCTCGAGCTCTGGCAGGCTCGGGCTCGGCTCGGCTCGGCTTGTTTTCACCTATATCTTTCTATCTTTGATAATTGGTTTTTCTAATAAACACTTCACAAAATATTTTCTAAATTGGCTATTTGAGTTGGTAAACCTTAGATTGATTAATAATAAGGTTTAGTGTGTGAAGTACAATTGGGGGTTTAGCAATGGTAGGTATTTACAAGACCAACACACAACACTTGGGAAAATGTACAGACCCTCTGGCGCGTCACCCACGCGTTGACGCGTGGGCAACGCGCCAGGCTCGGTAAATTTTCCCAAGTTTGGGTCTTGGCCTATAAATACCCCCTTGGCTCTTGTATTCCTCACCCTTGCCATTATTCTTTCTCTCTACATTCTTTCTCTCTAATCTCTCTAATTCTATCTTGTGTTCTTAGTTAAACACACTAACATCTTTGAAAGAACACATCTCCTTGCAAGGGAAGAATCTCAAGAACTTAATCCACTCTTGTGATTGTGTCGAGGGTCTTATTATCTATACCATTTCTATTACAATCGAGTCTCTAGGTTAGGTTAGGACTTGGTTGAACAAACATTCATTCTATCATTCATTTGTTTGTAAGGGAAGTCTTGTGTCTTGGTGACCAAGCCTAGATCATTGGGGATCTAGTTGGGGTTTGATACTTCCGTTGGAAGTTTTGGTAGTGGTCTTGGTGACCCATAGGTGAAGTCGAATCGCGAGATTCTTTTGGGTGGTTTCCGAGGGCGGAATACCGTTGGTGAGTAACTCCTTCTTTGTGAGCATCAATATTAGGGAATATTAGTGGAGTAAAGTTGAAACGGCTTGTAGCCCACCGAAAGGATTATACTAGTGAATAGTATCAGTGTCGTGGATTCGCAACTGGACGTACGGATGGT
This sequence comes from Artemisia annua, assembly GCA_014162995.1. Lineage (NCBI taxonomy): Eukaryota > Viridiplantae > Streptophyta > Magnoliopsida > Asterales > Asteraceae > Artemisia > Artemisia annua. The sequence continues at coordinate 21,661 of LBNU01008414.1, read as the reverse complement.
ATAAACCCCCCATCCCGAACCAGTATATATCATGGTGTTCTTTACTTGCTTTATATATCTGTGGTTGTGATTGTGTTGGTGGTTGCTCTTACTTAGACCAGTTGGTTTTCTTCGAGGCTTAAAGTTTTTAAATGGTCTAAAAGCCAAGGAAACCGTATTCACCCCCCTCTACGGTTCTACAATTGGTATCAGAGCGGAATACTCAAGTTTTTGAGCGTTAAAACCTTCCCGAGAAGTCGTTTTAAGTCAAAAACTTCTTTTCCAAAAATCTAAAATCCTAACTAAGATTTTTGGTAAAGTTGAGTATAGATCCATGGCTCAAGAGAACTACGTTTAGGGGTGTTCTATGCAAAGACCACCTTTGCTAGAAATCGATGGGTTTTGTTTTTGGAAAACCCGGTTTGAGACCTATTTTAGGTCTAAAGATCTTGACTTGTAGGAGATCATTCAAAACGGTGATTTTGTCTTCATGATGCTAGATCCCGAAACCAAGTTGATGGTGGAGAAACCATACATGGAGTTAAAGGAAGATGAGAAGAAAAGGCTTGTTAAAAATCAATAAGCCAAAATGATGATCTACAATGCTCTACCTCGAAGGGAGTTCGAGAGAGTTCATGTGTGCAAGACCGCCAAGGAGATTTGGAATTCACTCATCATTACTCATCAAGGTAACTCACAAGTCAAAGATTGCAAGATCGACTTGCTCATTCAACAATATGAGAAGTTTTCAATCTCCGATGAAGAAACCATTGACAATGGTTACACACGGTTCAATGCTATTATCACAAGCCTTACGGCTCTAGATCCTAGCTTTACAATAAGAACCATGTAAGAAAGTTTCTTCGAGCTCTTCCAGTGAAGTGGAGGCCATAGGTGACGGCCATTGAAGAAGCCAAGAATTTGGCGGAACTCCCTCTTGATGACCTCATCGGCAATCTCAAGGTCTATAAGATGATTCTTGAGAATGACAAGGCAAGTACCAAAGACAAGAAGGAGAAGGTTAAGTCTTTGGCTCTTAAAGCTAAAGTCACTAGTAGCCAAGCTAGTGATGATAGTGATAGTCAAGTTGGTAGTGATGAAGAAGACGATGTTGATGACGAGGAGTACAATCTTATGGCAAAGAGCTTTAGGAGGTTCTTTAGGAGAGGTGGAAACTTTAGGCAAGGTAATCGGTTTGGTAACCGAGGTGTTGACAACAAGGTTGGTGAGAGCTCAAGGCGAACCCAAGGATGCTACAATTGTGGTGAAAAGGGTCACTTTATTAATGAATGTCCTAAGCCAAAAGTGAACAAGGAATTCGTTAGAGGAGCTTGGAGTGATAGTGAAGATGACGATCAAACAACAAATGAAGCCACTTGTCTAATGGCCCAAGAAAAAATCGAGGTACCTCTAAATTCTTCTTCCTCTAATAATCTAGATATTATCAAATTACAAAAGGAGAATGAGGAGCTAGTTAAGTTTAATGATGACTTTAGAAAAACTTTTGAAAAAGACATTAAAGAAAAACGCCTTCTTGAACAAGAGCATATTAAGTCTAATGAAAGAGTTTATGAACTTGAAAGAGAAGTAGAGACACTAAAGCATTGCAAGGAGATAGTTTAACCATGTAAGAGATGTGAGAAACTCACACTTGAGGTTAACTCTTTGAATGACAAAGTATCTAAACTTCAAAAGGAGTCTTTAAGTTTTTCAAAGTATAAGAAAAGTACAAATGATTTAGAAGAAATAATAAGTCGCCAATAGGTGTCTCAAGATAAGGGAGGTCTTGGATTTTCAAAACAAGGAAAAACTACTCCCGTAAGCCTAACAAAACCAATGGTGTTTGTAAAATCAAGTCAAAACGAAGATCCAAAAATTTTCGAGACTGACGCGTTGCCTGACGCGTTGATGCACCATCAACGTGCCAGGCCTCTGAGGGAAATTGGATCCACGTCAAGAAATGTTATTAAACCAATTACTCCTCAAGCTCCTTTTGAAAGTACTCGAGGTAACCAAGCTCCTATTGCAAGAAACGAAAACCCAAAACATTACAACTCGGGTTCTCGAAATGGCCTTGGTTATACACAACCTCGAGTTAATAATAAACCACTCTTATCTACACCCAATATGAGGCCCTATACTACATACAACCAAAGACCACCCTTTCAAAATAATCAAAGAAGAAACTTTTATAATTATAATCAAAGGCCGTCTCAATACCAACATAATAACTATCAAAGGAAAGACAACTTCCGTTCAAACCAAAGTTTCTTTAGACCGCAAACATATCATAGTTATAGACCAAGCTTTCAAAATCAAAATAATTTTCAAAATAATCCTTGGTTCGCTTTCTCTAGATTTGGGATTGAGAAACTATGTGTCTTGCTTCAAGACCCAAGAATGTTCAACTTGGGCACCTTATATGCTAACCAAAATGGACCCAAGAAGCAATGGGTACCAAAAGCATGAGTTGTGTATTTGTTGTAGGTTTGTCTCAAAAGTGATCTACAACCGGATGAGTGGATAGTGGATAGTGGTTGCACTAAACACATGACCGGGAATAGAAGATTGTTCACGTCATACAAGGAGTATAACGGCAACCAAGTCATTTTTAGAAATAAACTTAACGGCAAAATTGTCGGCAAAGGTAACGTCCTTCATGACTCCATAGAAATAACCAATGTTGAGCATGTTAGTGGTTTAAACTTTAATTTGATTAGTGTGAGTCAATTAAGTGATGATGACTGTGTAGTAAAATTTAGTAAAGTAGATTGTACGATTAGTAAAAATGGTAAAGTGTTGGCTAGAGGTCATAGGAGAAATAACTTGTATACATGCAAGTTGGGAGATAACTCCAAACAACATATATGTCTTACATCCATGGTGGATAACTCAACGCTTTGGCATAGGAGGTTAGGTCACGCCAATATGAGGATAGTCCAAAACCTAGCTTCCAACGAGCTAGTAAGGAATTTACCAAAGTTGAGTTTTGAGAGACATTATTGTGATACATGTCTAGGGAGTCAAGGACGAGCAAACAATAGGAATAGAAATGAAGTGGAAACTAATAGGATTTTAGAGTTGTTGCCTTAGATTTGTATGGTCCATCTCCAATCCAAAGTTATGGAGGTAACTTCTACACCTTAATGATTATAGATGATTATTCAAATTACACTTGGGTGCTATTTTTAGAAAATAAGGATAGAGTCCTAAATAAATTTGATATCTTAAGAAAGAAACTCGAAAACCTACTTGATTGTTCAATTGTTTCAATTAAAACAAATCATAATAGTGAATTTGATAAATTGCAATTTGGAAGCTTTTGTGAACAACGTGGAATATCTTATAACTTATCGGGCCCGTTCACTTCTCAATCGCATGAGATTGTTGAAAGAACACATCGTAAGTTAAGAAAGATGAGTCGTGCAATGCTTGACGAGCAGTCCCTTCCACAAAAGTTTTGGTGTCATGCCTTAGTTACCGCATGTTACATTTTTAATAGAGTCTATATAAGAAAAGTTATAAATAAAACTCCATATGAAATTCTTAGGAATAGAAAACCTTCATTAGAATACTTTAGAGTATTTGGTTGTAAAGTGTTTATACTTAACACTATAGAGTATCTCACCAAATTCGACCCAAAGTCGTATGAAGGTGTGTTCCAAGGATACTCTCAAACTAGTAAAGCATACATAGTGCTTAACAAGGAAACAATGAGGATTGAGGAATCTCTCAGTGTTACCTTTGATGAGAGCATGCCCAAACCTAAGTCATCTCCTTCGGTAGAAGATGATGTGATCAATGAACATATAGTTCAAGATCAAGAAAGGTCGCCGTCATTACAAGTTAATGTTTCGGATGAAGGCAATCCTAAGGAAGTGAGAGAAGCGAAGGGTCATCCTATTGAACAAGTCATTGGTGACTTAAATGAAAGGACTCTTAGATCACAAAATAAACAAACTTAAGTTTTGGCATGACATTTTCAAATTATCCAAATTGTTTTGGGTTAAGTTTAGGTGAACATGGTTGACATGCATCTTAGGAGAACAATCTTTAAGCTAGAATAAAATGTCTAGGAGTTGTTTGCAAGTCCTTTAGGTGCTCTTGAAGCTTATGTGCTTATGTGACTAGGATTTATATGAAAGCATGGAAGGAAGTTCAAATAAATGTCTTCCAAGAGGAAAGATATGTATCAACTCATTACTCAAACAATGGTTGATAAAATTCAAGATTCTACTTGCCTATATTATGTGTGATGAACAAGAAAATTTAACACAAAATATCTTACTATAACATAATGGGATTGAGGGTCATTTGTGTTTAATTACCAAGATTAGATAAAATTCGGATCACGAACTCGTATTGAAGAATTTATATCTATATCTACTTGTTCAATTTATGTGTAATATGCATGCTATGTGTTTAAGGTAGAATAGAAAAGAAAAGACTTTATGCAAACATACAAACTGCTAACGTAGTTGAAGAGAATTTCCCATAATTTGAGTTCGGTACGGTGTTGCATAACAAACTAAAATACCCAATGAATAGACTTAATAATCTAACTATCTCATCCGAGATCTTGGAAACTTATATTGTTGTTGCGAGTAACATATAAGAATTATTAAAGTCGATACACTACACAAAATTGGAGATATCATGCAATATATATATCGACTTTCTATATTTATACATGATGATTCATAGGACCTAGTTTTTGTATTCAACAATTAGAACACACTTGATTTATATACACATACAACAACTACATTCTTGAGATGTCTTACATGAAATACTTGCACCGAGTTCATGTATGATGAGATGTAGGTTATATGTTCTTAAATATAATTTTATTGCCTTTAAATTTGTCAAATCCAACCATCATTTGTCACTAAAAACATCTCATATTCTTAAAGCATAATCATCTTCTCTATATATTCTCTTCCTCTTGAGCTTTGCACTTTGTACACTTAATAAGGAATCTTAGTACTAGTTACCTTAATATCCGGTGGTTACAAGAAACTATTAACCATACCTAATCCCATTTTGCCATTATTTAAAGACTTGATGTCTTCACTAAGATTTGCACCTAAAAATCACGATCAATCTAAAAATGAATAACCATCCATCCTCTCCAAACAATGTTCTTGACAATATCATTCTCTTGAGTAGTGACACTAACTCATTGAGTGCCAATAATGGTAGTCAAGAAATTGTTGACAACAATGTCGTTCCTCAAGCTCCAATTAAGAGTGTTGGAATAGGAAAAGGATGGTTTATGCATAATAACCAACAACAACAATACCCTAAGATCAACCTTGAAAATTTAATGCAAGATGATGCTCAAGCCACAACATCTCCATTTAGGGGAATTGGGGAAGAAAAAGTTTGGGAAAAGATAAGGAAGCCCTTAAGCCCAAATCTTCGTGAGGGAAATCACGCAATTTGTTGTGAAAACACAATTGACATGCTCAATGCCATTAAAGATAATAGAGAAGAAAATCGTGAAATGCTCAAATCCCTCCATGACGGAGTCAAAATGTTACAAGCATTGGCTTCAAACATAACATGCATTGTGCATAATAATATGGGTGATGACTCTTGTGATGACAATCTTGTAAATCACAAGAACTAGTTTCTTTAATAATGAATTGGCTAGGTGTGTTTTGAGAGTGCTTTGTATGTCTTTTGGTATCATGACATGGTTGTATTTCTAGCTTCCAAGCTTTATGATAATAATAAATGCACTTTCTTTAATTTTGTCATGCCCAACAAATGGTTATTGGAGTCATATTGGACAAACATATACATATTGTTATGACCTAACCCATGTTGCAAGTATCCAAATGGTAACCTAACCCATTTTGGATCTTCCACATGTGAGAATTGTTTGGTTGTTTTGCGTTGTGTTTTATATAGCTAGGCCATCGCAAAGGTGAGGCTCTTGACCCATGGATCCCCGCCTTGAAACAAGGGGGAGCAATGATCTAGGGGGAGCTATGTTCAAGGGGGAGCACATTCGGGTGCACATACAAGCTAGCTCATTTATCCCATAGGCTCAAGTTCGAAACCTGGCTTGATTGGTAGTCCCGCCTTTTTGATTCGACAAAAAGGGGAGAAAGAAAGCAAGAGCGTGAAGACCTAAGACCTATTCAAGTTAAAGATAAAGGCTTCACCAAATTATAAGGCAAGGTCAAGATGCAAGCTACATCAAAGGTGCGCTTTGTCTTCGCTATGTTTTGTAATTGTATTTGCTTTTGGTTTTTATTTGTCATCATCAAAAAGGGGGAGATTATTGAGGCAACATGATCAAGATCTCCTAATGTTTTAATGATGACAAATAAACCTTCGAAACACATAAAATAACAAACGGTAGGCAAAATTCCCCGAATCCATATTTGCTCCTGACGCATCATCCACGCGTCAACGCGTGGGTGACGCGCCAGGCTTCTGTATGGATCGGGACGAATTTTGGAAGTCGGCTTTCCCCTTACCCGACAAACGTGGATCTTTCAATGCAGGTATGAATATGCTATGTGCTTAATTGAGAACACTCAAAACGAGTTTCGGGATTAGAGAGATCCAACTTTTAAAACACCCGCTTAGGGGAAAACNACCCATGGATCCCCGCCTTGAAACAAGGGGGAGCAATGATCTAGGGGGAGCTATGTTCAAGGGGGAGCACATTCGGGTGCACATACAAGCTAGCTCATTTATCCCATAGGCTCAAGTTCGAAACCTGGCTTGATTGGTAGTCCCGCCTTTTTGATTCGACAAAAAGGGGAGAAAGAAAGCAAGAGCGTGAAGACCTAAGACCTATTCAAGTTAAAGATAAAGGCTTCACCAAATTATAAGGCAAGGTCAAGATGCAAGCTACATCAAAGGTGCGCTTTGTCTTCGCTATGTTTTGTAATTGTATTTGCTTTTGGTTTTTATTTGTCATCATCAAAAAGGGGGAGATTATTGAGGCAACATGATCAAGATCTCCTAATGTTTTAATGATGACAAATAAACCTTCGAAACACATAAAATAACAAACGGTAGGCAAAATTCCCCGAATCCATATTTGCTCCTGACGCATCATCCACGCGTCAACGCGTGGGTGACGCGCCAGGCTTCTGTATGGATCGGGACGAATTTTGGAAGTCGGCTTTCCCCTTACCCGACAAACGTGGATCTTTCAATGCAGGTATGAATATGCTATGTGCTTAATTGAGAACACTCAAAACGAGTTTCGGGATTAGAGAGATCCAACTTTTAAAACACCCGCTTAGGGGAAAACACCAACTCATGTTTTTTAACTCTCGCCTCTAGCCAAGGCTTTTATAAACTTAGGGAGCTTATATATATTTCACGTAACATCACGTGAAAGCATCCATATGCTCATATCCCGTGTTTACGTCTTCTCTAATCACGTAACGGGTTTACTCCCTTATTGGTCAAACTAAGTCAAAGGTCACTTTGCGTAAACGCATCCTTTCCCGCATGGGTTATGCTTTACATCAATGCAAAGCACTAAACTTGTTTGTACCAAGGTGTTAGTTGAGAACGTCGAGTCGTGGAAAGTCACGAGTTATGAAACTATGGATTCTCGACGTTGTGTTACTTAGATTTATAAGCAACCTATGATTTTCTCAACTCATAATCTTAATTGTCTAAACCTTTTCTTCTTAATTACAATTAGATTATTTATTAATCTTTCTTAATCTTTTCTTAATCTCATTTTTACAAAATACAAATATACCAAATCTCCTACAATCCTTCCCAAAATCCCTTCCCAACAACCTCTTACAATATTCACTTACACCACTTACAAAAGTGTACTTTGTCTCCTCACAAACTCCCACACAATATTCCCTCTTACAATATTCTCTTCACTTTACCAACTTCTCATACACCTTTTCTTATACACACACATATACACACACTACTTTTCTACAACACACATACACTCTCATATACACACACATACACACACACACATTACTCACATACTCTTCCAAATACACACACAAGGCTCCCCATCTTATCACACCCTTACACTCTTACATATTCCTTACACTCCCAATACCTTTACATTGAAAATACACACACTACTCACAATCATCTCACTCTCTACACACACTAGGCTCCCCATCACATCCACACTTACATATTCCCTTACACACACATATTCCAACTCTTATATTCCTTACACATCTTTACATCCAACTTTCCACCAAACCTTTCTCTCCAAGAAAAGGAATATGCTTTGGAATATTCTTTTCTTAACCCAACCATGGTTCATCTAACCCAACTATGGTTAG
>LBNU01008412.1:61983-82984 GCA_014162995.1 Artemisia annua | reverse complement strand
TTTTTTTTTTTTTTTTTTTTTTTTTTTTTTTTTTTTTTTTTTTTTTTTTTTTTAAGAGGAAGTATAAAGAGTAGAGAATTAGTAGTGGATGTGTGAAAAAAAATTATGAGTGTAGTTGGTATTTATAGTGGTGGGTAAATGATTTTGATTTTGATTTTTTTTTTTTTTTTTTTTTTTAATTTGAAATATAGCTGTTTGTTTATAAAGTGGAAGGGGTGGAATTGAATTTTTTTTAAAACCAACGGATAGATATTCGACCGTTGAGGGGGTTTAAATGATTTTTTTTACACTATCTTGCCTTTAACGCCGGGTTAAGTCCTTCACACGTCCCGTTAACGCGAGATTAACGCAACATGGTGCAACGGTTAACTTCGTTTTAACGCGCGTTAAATGGGGCTTAACGCACCCTTCGCGTTATTGATGCAACTGCTCTTAGCAAGAATCTTTCACTTGAGGAAGTGATTAAAATTTGAGTTCACCTAGTTTACATAAACCTCCTATTAAGGGAAAACATATTTTGTTTTGGTAATGAGACAAATCATTTTATTTTTTTTATTAAGCAAACTTGCATAAAACACTTGTATCATTTTATAAAACATTACATTATAAACTTCACAAAGTTTTATTTACTTTCATTTCAAACAAAATGAGCTAGAATCTTCCTCTTTGGGGGATTAATTCAAACCCAATCTTTTGTTGAAAGAAAGTTTAGCCATTTATGTAATAATCCAAAACCAAAGTGGTAAGTATCAAGTGTGTTTTTTGCATAAAAATCACCATTAGCGATTTTTAGGCTTGGAGTATTTAACACTTTAGGCAAGCATCAAACACTCTTTATCTAAGCATTTTTCCATGCATTACTAGATAGAAAATATTCCAAACATAACATGAATGACCATTTTAAAACAAATTCATTTAAGCTGATAAAGGACCCACAGATCCTTTGGATCCGATGGACCACTGCACAGAACTATGGATCTGTTTGGGTTTGTAAATGGGTATGCTTTGTCTATTTAAGCCACCATTTAGTCCACACTTACACTAAGATTTTGTAATGTAAAAAAACACATTATCAAGTCTTCAAAACACTTACTAACCCTTGATCATAATGCTTCTAACTCTCATTTGTTGAAAGCACATTAAGATGGCATGATCCACCAAAGCAAGCCTAGAGCTCTTAACCTTCATCCATTCAAAGCGTACTAGCATGTGAAGATCTACTACAACTAGCTTAGAGTTCTTGATGTTTAGATTAGACATTCAACTCCAATAGACAATCATGTCTTAGATCATCATTATACAACACCATATATCACCACCATACAAAACTTTGTATCACCTATTATATTCCAAACTAGATGTTGGATGATTTATGTATTTAGGCCTTAAAACACAAGGCAATAGGTTTAGTGTGTTTAGGTCTTAAAACATAAGGGTAACATGTTTGTTACGTTTGGGTCATAAAACATAACGGATTTGGTTTTACCTGAAGAAGAACTCAATATCAAGCTTAGTATCGGTAAACTTGTAAGGGGCATTGTAAGGTTTTCTCCGTCGAGAACGGAGCTTGTTGACTTAGTAAAGTAACTCTCAATTCGGAAACTCGAGGAGTGGAGTAGGGCGAAGAGGAGCTTCGTGACCGAACCATTATGAATCACCGCGTCCGGTTTGATCTCTCTTTTACTTATTGTTTTGTGTTGAATGGTTTCTTTCATGTTTTCTACTATCATTATAGTTGTTGTATTATTATTGTCGCTTATCGTATTGCATCACACTTGATCGGCTATTTGATACGAGAAACTTAAGTTTTTAAACGCGAACGTATCCCCCCCCCTCTATGTTTCCACATAATGTTTTGTTTTCAGTTTCATTGAATGCTTTTATACGTTGTTGGATACATTTTAAAAATTGTTCTTTGAGTTGAATTACATGTTACAACATTTTTCAGTTACATTTTCATTATTTGCATTGTATGTATAAACGTTACACGAAACACTTAACTGCAATATCATAATTCATAACTATAATTGTTTGCTGTTATATAATTCCGTTGCTATTCACATGTAATCGATAACATATATCACATATTCTAGAAAAAGTTCAAGACCTATATATCCCTATAAATTTTATATATCGCCCAAACCTGCTTAATTTTGTTTGATCCTAAATGATATAACATGTGGCTTAATGTGCAATTATCTAACATGTCTTAACTAATGTACGCCAATATAACAAAAACTAAAAAGACCACAAGCTTCCCTTTCGAAAAAAAGTACACAAGCTTCACTTCAGTTTTTATTTGCATAACCAAATTCAATCTTATATTTAATTGAATTTGGACACGTTTATACTAAAACTTATATTAAAACTTATATTTAATTGCATATCCAAATTTAATCTTTGACTGATCAAATCCACTTTCAAAACATCTGGAGTGATCTAACGTTGAAAACAGTTATGTACTTCTACACGGAAAAATCAACTATGATTATGAATACATGGAAACGTTAAAGTGTTATTTGCAAAATAGTGAAATTCATTAGTAAGATAACATTCTTTAAACGTTAATTAAAAGAGAACGTATTTAAAGAAATATTATTATCTAGCAAGTTATGTCATAGCAAATTAAATAGCAACGACTGGTAACCTAATAATTACTTAAGAAGTAATATCTTATAATCGTCAAGGACTTATTTACTTGTGTAAGCACGTAAAATATAATTTATTGAATCATGCAAAACCAACCCACTGAACATATAGAGCTGACCTCAATAATGCCCCTAGAGTTTTACTTGTTTAATCCATGTTTAGCCTAAAAAGATTTTTAAAAAAATAAATGACCATGCATGGTACATGTGTGGCAAAGCTTAACAACTGAAGTCTTGTAAATTAGTCTTTGTTTAAGTCTTGCAAGAATAAATTTTGATACCATACCAAATACTAATACTCTAGCTCAAAAAGCACTCTAGCTAGTTACTTAAATGATTAAAACTATAATTGATTGGAAACACTAATAATAATTATATATGAGTACATGTTAAAGTATTTATAGCTCCGTCAGTTTGCATACTACTTTACATATGATTTAGGTTTCTCGAACCCGTTGGGTTTTCATTAGAAACTTTGGATTGTGTAAACGGGCTACACTGTGAGTCTGTGAGACTGTGACTGGTTTGTTTTTAACTTATTGATCAGTAAATCATACATGTAGTTTTTGTATGTATACGCCATATATATATGTCCAGCTCAAACAACTTTTCTTTCAATAGTCTTACCCGCTCTTACCTCGTGTAAGGTTGGCGGAGGCCCTATCACGCCCGGTACTAAGAGCTCTTAATATATTTAGTGATGAACTAATGTATGGAAAAAGGTTCTCTGTGTGATTGTAAAGATATTATTCAAACATTACAGTATTTATTTAGTATTAATTGCATGTGGTGAGCATTTTTGTTTAAATCAACAGACTTTTTCGTTTTATTCTAACTTTTATTATGAACGCATGCATGTAATTTTATCAAAGGGAAAGACTATATATAATATTACATCCTATAATCAATAAAATACTAACCAACAGGGACGGAGCCAGTGGGGGGCCAGAGGGTGCTTGGCCACCCCCAACTGGTTAAACTAGCCTACCTACTGGGATGAGCTGGGTTGCGTTGTCTTTTTTTTCCGACGAGTTTGAGTGGTGATACCGTGATACTGGTGAAGTTAACATGAAGGTAGAACAAGAAAAGAAGATAAGTAGTAGGTGACTTTATGTCCTTGGTTTTGTCCTTTATGAGGTTTTAGCCTTTTTATTTTATTTTGCAATTTCTTTTATACTTTTTGTTTATTTGTGGTCTTAGCGAGGGTGGTTTTCTTTTTGTAGTTGGTGCTGATGTAGAGCAACATAAAAGGAATTTTTCAAGGCTTGTTGTTAAGATTTTTTTTTGTTTCTTTTTTTTTTTTTTTTTTTTTTTTTTTTTTTTTTTTTTTTTTTTTTTTTTTTTTTTCACTTTACTATATCATTTGAACTTGTTTTTAAGATAAGTATTGTTTATGTTTTTATTCTTGCTAAGATTTAAATATTAAACTTAAAACTTATGGCTCGAACAAATAACTTTCGTTTGGAGCGGTTTAAACATCAATACAGCTTCTAAAACAAGAAACTTGTATGTTATTACCCAAAAAAAAAAATTTTTTTTTTGAGCCCCTTTAATATGAATTCCTGGCTCCGTCTCTGCTAACCAAAGGTTTTTCTTTTGAAAATAAAAGTGTCTTATAAAAATCTTGTAGCTTGGTAGTAACCAGCGTCGCTTAAGAGTATTCTAAATTATGGCTCAAGTCATTTTGTTATATCATCGTCATTTTAGTATTCATTTATTATTTTTTTATTTTATTTTTTATTTTTTTTTTAAATTTTTTTCACATCACATAACAAAATACTCTCTCACTCATAGCTTGAGTTGTTTTGGGACACAACATTTTATTTTCTTTTATTTTTTTTTTCATTTTGTTAAACAAACTAAAATTTTCATTCATTAAATAAATATACAAATTATAATACGAAATTAAAAAAAATTGAAATACAATACGATATTTAATTGTCAAGTCTATATTTTAGATGAATTTCTTCTTTTTGCATGTTAATCATGCAGGCATCCTCATCCGACATATTGTTGGTGCTAGCGACGGGAAATTTCATTTCTTCCAACCGCATTATCGTCCGATCTTTCTTATTCGCTACTACACTGATGGAGCAGCTTCTCATATTAGTGTAAATTCATTTTTGTAAATTATCCCCAAAATAGGGCGGGATACTTCGTGTAGTGCTCAACGTGGTTTTCGATTTAGTTTTTTCCCAGGACGTGGTTTGCCGGGGGTGACGTGGTCTCAGATCATCTCTAAATAGTTCGGCATGTCTAGTGAGATCAATCGGATCAACGGGGTCGGCTGCATCCCATTTTATGCGTTATTTCAATATTCTCCACGCCCCGTCTTAAGCAAACACTTTTGCCCCTTTTGACTCGCCACATTATGCTCGCTTAACACGGGTCAAAAGATTAAACTCGTTTCCCCACTTCTGCTCAAACATTTAAACATTTGTAGATAGCGTTGAACTTTTGTCAATTAGCATTCAAGGTTGCCCACTTCTTCGTTAACATATCCTTGATACGTTTGTGTTAAGAACTTTTTATTGAACTCGTGAAGAACCTTGTACCAAAATGATTCATCCTTTTGGTCATTTATGAGTTGGTTATCCTTTTGGTCATTTACAGTTATCTACCAAAATGAGGCCGTGTCGGTTCCTCAGTTGTGTCGGGTATTTCAATTGTGGTACGTTTTGCGAGTCTTTTTCCTTTTCTTCGTGTCTTTTCTTCACGGTTTTCTTGTAGTGGTGGTGGTTGTGTTTTTTGTAAAATTCAGCTTGATTTCAGGAGCTCAGCCAGAAATCCATGGTAAAATTTATCACCCTCTTCTAATAAGTAAAGCATGGCTATATTATTCTTTGTTTGTAAATGAAAAGCCTATCCTAATTCTGCTTTATGTTCACAGATTATATAGGTTGTGTTACATCAGTTGGAGAGTTGGTTATTTCTGGAGATCCCTGTAAGAGGCAGACTGTTTGAAGAAAAAATGACATTGAAATTTTGGACTAAGTGGCTTCGTGAACCTGGAAAAAATTTAGTATAAAATGAGCAACTTATTTTTTCTTTTTTGTCTATTAAAATTGTGACATGAAACAGTGGAAATATCACTGAATTTACGATGTGGGATGACATGGCTCGAGAGTTTGACATGGGTTCTGTTGAAAGGGTGGAGACTCCCGTGATTATTGTTGTCAGTTCATGCAAGTGTTGCGGTACAGATGTATTTGCTTAATATTCAATGTAGTCCACGAGCAAATTACTTATTTAAAAAAGTATGTGCTTATAGCGTTTTTCGTTGACATTCCAAACTTATAGTTATCTGCCACACTGGCAACTCACTACTACTTGAATCCAGATATCCCAAGAATGGAATAGTCTCGGGTTGAGTATGTAGCACACACTAGATTCGGCCATGGCTTGAGAATTCTTTACAAGCATTTCACAGCATATAAGTTGGATATTTACATATGAATGTAGAACAGATACAGGAAAAAGCACAACATTAACCCACGACTTGCAGTATGCAAATACTGTTGTGAGGATCAAGAGAAAGAGAAGATAATGAACTGGTATTCTTTGGCATTACTACTTCAACAAAACCTAGAGAGCTACAAGGTCAGCTATTATGAAACAAATGAACCTTAAACTTATATCACATTTTTTTTTTCCTATTTGGCTGTATAGTCAAAAGGAATTAATGGGTGTTTGGCATTGTATTTTAGATAATACTTAGGTTTGCTTATGGTTATCGGTTGTCATGTTCACATGTGAAGCAATCATATTTGTTAGGAATACAATTATTCATGTTAATGACTCGGTCACCCCGAGTATAGATTAGCATTACGTAGCTCGTAGTCTTAGTAATATTTAGTTAGTAGTAGTTTAGTTTAAGTAACATCGTGGAGGAAGGACGGGTCTTTACCCACTGTATACCCGATCCACAGCCCGAGTGAAGGGCGTTTTGTAATAAGTATAAATACCCCTTCCATAGCAAGGAAGGGTTTGGACCTTCTCATTTACTTAATCTAATTTACACATATTTCTCTCAAGGTTCCCAACTCACTCTCTCTCTCTAACATCTCTCTTGTTTTTCTTAATCTATTCGACCCATAATCACAAGTACCATCCATGTTTTGATCATTAGTAACTTACAATTGGTATCAAGAGCCATGGTTTCATCCTAGGGATTGTTTGTGCTCGAATTTGGTGCTTGCTTTTGTGACTTTTATGTGGTTTGATTGGTTTTAGTAGAAAACACCTTGGTTTGATCTTGTTAGTGATTTATCTTGTGATATTGTTGTACTTTCATGTTTAGAGGTGTTAGAGACTCTTAGTTTTTCATTTGGATTGGTTGAATCAATCGTTTGTTTGGTGTTTGATGCTTATTTTGGTGAGCTTCTTATTAGAGATTTGCTTCTTGGTGCTATTTTCTTCGTAGAGAGTTGCTTAATTGTTGGTAGTGATGTGGTTAGTTCTGGTAGAGAGTTGCTTGTTTTACTATATTTTGAAAAGAAGACAAAATCACTAGAAAGCGACCTTTTTGTCCAGAAGTGTTTAGAGAGTTGCTCAGTTAGAGAGTTGCTCAGTTATTGCATCTAGTAGAGGTTTGCTCAGTTAGAGGTTTGCTCAGTTAGAGGTTTGCTCAGTTTGCGAGTTGGTTCTAGCGAGTTGGTTCTAGCAAGTTGGTTCTAGCGAGTTGGTTCCAGAGAGTTGGTTCCAGAGAGTTGGTTCTAGAGAGTTGGTTCTAGAGATTTGGTTCCAGAGAGTTGGTTCTAAAGAGTTGGTTCCAGAGAGTTGGTTCTAGAGAGTTGGTTCTAGAGATTTAGTTCCAGAGAGTTGGTTCTTGAGATTTGGTTTTTAGCGATTTGTCCCTAGCGATTTGCCAAAGTTGCAGTTTGACCAAAGTTGAGTTTTTACGTCAAAACTTCAAACGGCAATAACTTTTGAACCATAACTCCGTTTTCAGCGAATTACCTGTCAAAACAACCGGAACAGCCTGAATATTGTAAGGTTTCACCACTAAGTTGTGAAACGAATTTTTCGAGGCCCAAATCACCTCCGGAGTGAAGTTATTGAGCTTTTAAGTTTTCAGACCATAATTTCACTATTGCAACTTGCATCAACCGAACCAAATCACACTGTTGGTTGATAACTCACTGCTAGGTGATCAAGTTGTTGTGAGTTGATAATACGCTGCGAGTTGAATAGTTCTGTGATTTGAGAATTGTTGCGATTTGAGTTGTTGCAACTTGTCCAATTACAATCTGACGTTGCAAGTTGATTCCTGCAATTTGACTGATTGTGATTTGACTTGGTGTGATTTGACTCGTTGTGACTTGACTTAGATTTTACTGTACCTTGCAAGGTTTATCATCTCACACTCAATCACTAAAGCACTCAGTATCATTTCACGGTTTCTTTTTGATTTTGTAAAATCCCGCGAAAGAATCTATTTCTCGGTTTAAATCATAGAAGTGTAAAATCCCGTGCACGTCCACATCATGTCAAATTCTTTAGATTCAGTCATACCTGAGATACTCAAATTGTACAACATGATCAATGAACATAAGAGTTCCAACCTTTCACAACAAATTAACGTGTTTGAGTCTAATAATGCTGTAATGGAATCTTCGTGCTTGAATTCTCAAGAGAATGAACTTCATCAGCCAATTAAATTGCTAGATAATGAAAAGGATAGTTGCATTGAATGTTTTCGATTACTTCATTCACATCTCAAGGTTCTCTTTGCATAACCTGGATACTTGGGAGGTTACAATCGTGCATTCGCAACACTCTTTGGTCAAAATGTTGAGACCTTCATAGTCAAAATGACTATACTTAGATCAACTTCAACAACAACTTGAAAAAGGTAAATTTTCTGAAGGTAGATCTATGGATGCATTCTGTGTAATCAACAACCAACTCCAATCGTTCATTGATTCGCGATTCACTGAGGAGTATGATCATGAGAGTCAAATGACGAAAATGTGCTTTGTTAATTACACGGGAATCGAAGTTGACGTGTTCAGAGTCACGCTACTCCAACACATGGGTAATGTTAAGGAGTACATTGTGGAAAGAGCACAACACAAACTTAAGTATGAAGACAAGGTGAAGGCATGTCGGGTGCAATCAAGTGATGGTATTGTGGATTCTGGTAAAGCATCGGATGTTGAGTCAGTTATCACTGAAGGCAGAGGATCAGAGACTGATAAGCTTGCCACTACCAACAGCTCAATGACTCTTGTTACACATGATATGGATGCATATATCAGACCGGAAAAAGAACAGGTGTCATGTGCTGAGGTACTCAAACCGTATAAAAGGATTGATGAACCGAAGATTCCCAACGAACTAACATTAGACTAATGTTGTTAAGTCAGATGATGTTGAATTAGAAAACAACGATGTTATCCCAATTGAACAACATATGAAGCACAACAAAGAATCTGATGTACCTAGTGGAGCATCTTCTGGTATATGTGATGATAATCTGATGCATGAACAAAAGATTCCTAACAAAGGACAACAAACAAACGTTGTGGAATCAGATACTGCTGATATGGGAAATAGTAATGTTATCCCATATGAACAATATGTGAGACACAACGATGAGTCTGTTGTACCAAGTAGTGCATCTTCTGTTCTTAATAATAATGTATGTGAATTGGATGAATATACTGCTGTTGTCCCCGATGACACTCTGACCACTAGACTTAACATCCTTAAGGATCAGGCAACCATATATGAGCAACGAGCAAAATTTGAGCTAACCGAACGTGAGCAGAAAATGGATTGGCAAATGCGTACATACATAACAGAACGTAATTTAAGGGAAGAAACATTGAAAAAGGAGTTATATTCTTTACAAAAACAACTTGATCAGTCTGTTAAACGAGAACAGGAGATCCAAGAAAGTGTAATTACACTGAAACATGATTTCAAAGAAAAAGAAACAAAACTCTTAAATGATTTTGCTAGACTTAAAACGTTAAAGAATAAGCTTGAAAACAAGTTGTACACACAAGGACAAACCATTCAAACTGCTCAAATGGTTCAAAAGCATAAAAAGTTGTGTGATGAAAATAGTGAAAAGGATGCAGGTGAACCTAAATCAGATTGCCTTAGAAGCGTTAGAGTTGCCCAACCTGCATTATATGATGCAAATGTTATGCTTAAGCCTGGTCATGCCCCTCCTGATGTGTCATCTTTTGAAGAGAGTAATGAAATTGAAGTAATAAATAGAGAGAGATTAGCTGAAAAAATGAAGGATCCCAAGTGCATTAAAAAGCGTGTTCTAATCAAACTTCATGATTATTATTAGGAGAACATGTTAACTGTTTTTGCACCTCAAACTAAGCTGACCCCAGAGCAAATATTTTGGTCTTTAGACATGGAAAAGAGAAAAGCCGAAGCACTTAATGAAAAAAAAATCCACCCCTTAGGAAAATTTCTCCTGCAACGGTGTACCCTCCCAATACACCAATGCATTTAGTGCCTTTAACTCTTCCCACAAAATGTAATACTCTTATCAGTATCTACGTTCTTTGTCAAATTTTTGCCGATTTTGATAAAACATGTAAGAAGTGAATTACACCAACGGGGATTACTAAAGGGGAAAGAGGATTTGAACAAACAAAAGAGTGCTACTTAACTGAGGTTATGCCATTTTTTAAACTCATCAAAGAACATTTTGAGGGTATGCAAAAAACCCTTGAAACTAAATTGAAAGAAATGAAAGAAGTGTTTAAAAATGTGGAAAATGAGGGAAAACAAATTGCAATTGATCTTAAATGCTGTGAAATTGAAAAGAAAAACATTCTCATCACGAATGAGAATTTGATTGCTAGATGTATTGCATAAGATGTATTTTATACTGCTACTGATTCTGCCTTATCTGCTTGTCAATTTCATGAGATGTCTGTTGCATTGAATGTTTTCCAGAATCGTGTTGTTGAGCTTGAGGGGGAGAATTTTTTTTATTGCATGAAAAAATTCAAAACGATGACCATGATAACATGGTTAGGCATTTTTCAAAACTAGATGTTGATAATCTTAATTTGCAATTAAAGTATCAACATTTAGAAGAAAGAATTAAAATCTCAAATGCCAAGACATCTTCAGATGCTCCTGAATTTGACGCATATTTTGAATTGACCAAACGTGATGAAAAAATTCAAGCNCAATTTCATGAGATGTCTGTTGCATTGAATGTTTTCCAGAATCGTGTTGTTGAGCTTGAGGGGGAGAATTTTTTTTATTGCATGAAAAAATTCAAAACGATGACCATGATAACATGGTTAGGCATTTTTCAAAACTAGATGTTGATAATCTTAATTTGCAATTAAAGTATCAACATTTAGAAGAAAGAATTAAAATCTCAAATGCCAAGACATCTTCAGATGCTCCTGAATTTGACGCATATTTTGAATTGACCAAACGTGATGAAAAAATTCAAGCTCACACCAACACGATTCGAAAGTTGAGGGCCCAAATTGCACAATTAAAGTCTAACAAGTGTGAAGTGACTGACACCAATAAGTCATCGTTTTTAGATTCTCAGAACTTTCAAGATACCATCAATAAATTACAACATGATAATGAGTGGTTTCAAGCTGAAAATTCAAATGTTAAACAGCATTACAAAGAGTTATATTATTCAATAAAAATCACAAGTGAGAAAAACAATGAAAAAATAACCTCTTTGCTTAATGAGATATAGAATCTAAAGGCCACAGTGAAAGGGAAAATGCCAGTTACTACGGGTGATAATTTGGTTCCAAAGGTTTGTGCTTTTAAAAAGTATGCATGTGATGCTGTGAATATTCCGCTTCCCCTTAGGAACAATGAGTTAGTTCGTAGTGACTATCTTAGACATCTTAAGGATTGTCTTGACATGCTTTGAGAAACCGTAGAAGAGGATAGGATAGTAAAACCGCTTGATAATGCTATCGTAGGTGCCTGCTTCCTTACTAATCGATCTCAGGAACTCTTAGAATATGCCATTAGTACATGTCCTAAGATTGATAACAAGCGAGATAGGTCTATTGCATCATCCTCAATGACTAAGAACAAGCATGTAACCTTTGAGGTACCTTTGGAAACTTCAGATCCCAACACATCAAAACATGTTCAGCAATCGGAAGTGAAAAGGACTAAGATTCCCATCAATCCTTCTACAGGAGCTAATAGTGACACTAAAGCTAGCGAGTCAAAACCTAGGCGAAATATAAGGAATGATTGGACTTCTCCAGCTAAAAGTGTTCCTAAGAAGAAAGTAGAAGACCACATGAGGAACAATAAGTCTGATTTGAGCAAAAAGAATCATAATTCAAACTCTAATTCACTTTGCAAAACATGTAATGGATGCTTAATTTCGGGTAATCATGATAAATGTGTTGAGAAATTTTTGAAGTCATCCAACAAAACGCCAGTTAAGAAAGTTTGGAGAGCTAGACAAGTTAAGCAAATTTGGAAAACAACTGGAAATTTGTTTACTAATGTTGGTTATCAATGGAAGCCCACTCGAAGGAAATTCACTTTAGGAGTACAGTGCCCTTTAACTAGGATAGCTAACTCTAAAGTAGTGCCTATTAAGGAATAGAAGCCAACTGGTAGAACTTTCCCTTTAGAAACTCAATGTCCTTTAACTATGCCCATTGCATCTACTAGTGAGATTTCCGCCATTGAAACAAATGCAACTAATGCCTCAGTTGCTCCAGAATTTGTTTGCACTAACCAACTGGAACCTAACTTAAATTGGGGATCCGGCACTCCAAATTCTCTTCTTTCATCTGTTTTCAAATGCAGGTCGTACAGATCGTCCCTTGACATTTGGACTCAGGTTGCCCATAACATATGATCGGGGATCGCTCAGGGCTCGAGAATTTCGTGAATTAGTTTATCGGGACAGTTAGATTCGAGAACTACCATTTTGGGGTAATTATGGGTTATGGAGATCATGTCTTTGGTGATTGNTTATCGGGACAGTTAGATTCGGGAACTACCATTTTGGGGTACTTATGGGTTATGGAGATCATGTCTTTGGTGACTGTATAATTCTCAAGATATACAATGTGGAAGGACTTGGGCACAATTTGTTCTATGATTGGTCAATTTTGTGATTCCGATCTCGAAGTGGCTTTCAGAAAACACACTTGCTTTGTTAGAAAATTAGATGGTGTTGATCTTCTAAAAGGTAGTCGTGGCACTAACTTGTACACCATCTCTATTGAAGACATGATGCGGCCCTCTCCTATTTGCATGATATCTTAGGTCTCAAAGAACAAATCGTGGCTATGGCGCCGAAGTGTAAAGGACTTGAACTTTGGTACCATCAATGATCTTGCTCGCTAGTATCTTGAACAAGGTCTACCGAGATTAATGTTCGAAAAAGATCATCTTTCTTCGGCTTGTCAACTGGGCAAAAGCAAGATGCATACCCACAAACCCAACACTGTCAACACCATCATGGAAGTTCTTCACACCCTACATATGGATCTATGCTGGCCAATGAGTGTGCAGAGTATAAAAGGGAAGTAATACGCTCTAGTTGTCATTGACTACTACTCTTGGTTTACATGGGTGAAGTTTTAAAGAACCATGGATGTAACTCCAGGGGTTATCATCAAACTAATCAAACAATTGCAAGTGAGACTCAACAAAACCGTCAGAATCATCCGCACAAACAATGGAACAGAGTTTGTTAACAAACAACTCACTCAAGTCTATGAAAGTATTGGCATCACTCAGCAGAAAAGTGTTCCACGCACCCCTCAGCAGAACGGCGTTGTTGAAGGATGAAATCGTACTCTTGTGGAAGCTGCACGAACCATGCTAATATTTTCCAAGGCAGCGATGTTTCTTTGGGCGGATTCAATTGCTACAGCTAGTTGCACTCATAACCGATCCTTGATACATACTCTCCACAACAAAAACTCCATATGAGCTGGTACACAACAGAAAACCAGATTCTTAAAAGCTACCCTACAAATGTCAGTCAAGATCTGGAAAGGTTAAAAGCTAAAGCTGTTATTGGATTCTTCGTTGGTTATGCTTCAGATCGTAAGGGATACCGAATATACAACAAACGAACCCGATAAATCTTGGAAACCATTCACGTCACATTCAATGAGCTGACTGAGCAAATGGCTCCTGTACACATCAGTTCAGGACCCGCGTCTAAACTGTTGTATCCTGGACCAATTATTTCAGGTCTTGTACAGTATTCCACGCCTGCAGTACTTTATGTACCTCCTACAAGTGAGGATTTGAAGAGTTTGTTTGATCCGATATATGATGAATACTTTGAGCCACCAACTGTTCACACTCTTGTACCACTAGTTGTTGTAGCTTCTGTTCCAAACAATTCAAATGGTCCATCTATTTCTGTCTTAATTGATCAAAGATGCACCATCTGTAAGTCAGTTACCTTCATCATCGAATGTTCAATCTCCTTCCGTACATCAAAGCACTGCAGTAGACAATTCTTTTAAAGTGAATCTATTTGTTCCTCCTGATGATGCTCCGTTCAAATACATATTTACTCCTGAATCTTCATCTGAGGCATCCTCTTCAGGAGATCTTAACTCGGCTACATCAGTTCCCTACCCTCAACCACATGAGCATCTCTGATAATGGACCAATGATCATCCGCTTGAGAACATTATTGGGAATCCTTCTCAACTGGTGTCCACACAAAGGCAACTTGCCACATATGCCTTGTGGTGATTTTATAATTCCTTACTATCCAAAGTCAAGCCCAAAGATTTCAAGACTGCTATCTCAGACGACTGTTGGTTTAATGCGATGCAAGAAGAAATTCATGAGTTCTATCAACTTGAAGTATGGGAATTGGCACTACCTCCAGACTGTGCAATGATTATTGCTCTTAAGTGGATCTTCAAAGTGAAACTTGATGAGCATGATGACATTCTGAATACAAGGCAAGGCTTGTTGCTAAGGGATNGACTGCTATCTCAGACGACTGTTGGTTTAATGCGATGCAAGAAGAAATTCATGAGTTCTATCAACTTGAAGTATGGGAATTGGCACTACCTCCAGACTGTGCAATGATTATTGCTCTTAAGTGGATCTTCAAAGTGAAACTTGATGAGCATGATGACATTCTGAATACAAGGCAAGGCTTGTTGCTAAGGGATATCATCAAAAGGAAAGCATTGATCTTGTGGAATCCTCGCTCTGGTTGGTTGTATTGAATCCATCAGAATATTTCTCGCTAATGCTGCAAGTCAGAACATGACGGTCTATCAAATGGATGTGAAAATTGCATTTTATTAATGGGCTCTCTATGGCCTAAAGCAGACGCCTAGGGCATGGTACAATACACTGTCAAATTTCTGCTGGCAACCGGATTCTACAAAGGTGTGGTGGAACTATTCTTCTTGAAGACTGAGTATCAGTTGGCAGATTTCTTCACTAAAGCACTTCCGAGAGAACGGTTTCAATTCATTCTCCCGCGTCTTGGAATGTAGAGTCTTACTCCAGAATCACTCAAAAGTCTTCGGGAAGAAAGTGAAGGGTAATGGATTGGCTTCACATATCCTTGTATATATTTTATAAAACCAAAAAGAAAATACAAAAATATAAAACCTATAAAAA
Organism: Artemisia annua; assembly: GCA_014162995.1. NCBI lineage: Eukaryota > Viridiplantae > Streptophyta > Magnoliopsida > Asterales > Asteraceae > Artemisia > Artemisia annua. Next base: position 67,730 of record LBNU01008412.1, on the reverse strand, counting down.
CGATAAAAATCTGAAAAACCCAAAAATACCAAAAATAGTTCTTCTTTAGGCATGTCTTCTGTTTATCGATAACATTTAAGGTTCTAGAAATGTCATTCAATAATGGCACGGAACTTTAAATGAAGCTCGAGCAGAAGTTATAATAAATGGTTAAAACATGTCTAAATGGCTTGCTATTACTTCAGATAGCAACCCGTTCTTATCTATGGGGAAAGCACGTCGCCAAAAAGACGGCGGTTCCTCTCATTGGGTGAAGTTCACCCGGGCACGGATTACTTCACATCCGTGTTTCTTCGAAATGATGTACGTTTCAGTTCATCATTTCTCGTATAAGAAGAGAAGTCTTCTTTACATCACGGATACTTTTCCTTCAATGATTCTTCGGGAAAGTATTTGTGCTAAACTTGGTGGTACCATGATTTTTGAAATTCAATCAGACTTGAAATTTTTCATAAAATTTACCACTCAATCAATGACAAAGAGATAAACTTCATAAAATTCAATCAGACTTGAAAGTATTTGTGCTAAACTTGGGTCATCGATTGAGGGGGAGTGATTTCAAAACTCTATATCATCAAAACTTGTTACTTTTTGCATAATAAGCAATGAACAAAATGTGATTGGTATGTGTCAGAATATGAATTTTTCATGAGTTTATCGTTAAACTCTAAATCATTTATAAACTTGTCATTTCTAACACATATCACGCTCCCTCAAGGATTGAGGGGGAGCAATGTATCATCTCATAATCAGCTTATCTTAAATCTGACCACATTTTTCTCCCAAATTCTTTGAACTTATTTAAATCACTTGGGATCACAAATCTCAAATGGTTGAAATTTTTGATCGGGGGAGAAAATGTGATTTAAATATGAAATCTGATTAAAATTTGATGTTTTTGGACTTAAATGTAAGCTCTCCCATATGGGCTAAACTCTTTTGTATATCAATGCACATATTGAGGGGGAGCAAAATGGTTTGTGGTGACAAAAGGATTTGGCATTTCATGAGATCGTGTCTCAGACTTAACCAATGAATTGACGAAAACTGTCATGAATCAAAAGGACTTGTCTGAGTAGATTGTACCGTTTCGAGAAACCTTTTGTGAACTTGATCAGGACGGGTAATAATTTCAAGCTAGTTTAACTAGTGATGTAAACGTGTCTCGAATAGGTCTTGTTCACTTAAGGTGGATCAATTCAAAAGGTGCAACTCTACCCAACATGTGCAAATTTTAAATTAAAACTCATAAGCACATGTTAAGGGGTAGCATTTGAAAATCACAAAACTCTCAAAGTGTTAGTAAAATGCGTTTCTTAATCATAAACACTTTGAGAGAATTTTCAATGATTTGGTTGATGGCAACATAGGTTAGTCATGAAGTTATAAGGTGGCTAAGGTTAGGAAAACCGTCCTATTATCCGCCAGAGCCGGAGGGATCTACCCAAGGACAATACCGAATAGATAGCATTAGAAAGTCCTTAGGTATGATTATGAGAAAAGGAGATAAATGAGAAAGGAGAAAGAAGGGGTTGAAGAATTAAAAAGAAAAGTAATGAGAAAGGGTGAAAAGAAATAGCCCTCCATATTATTCAACCTTAGGGCAGAAACCGGGTTCAATACATATGCTACTGGTGGTTACTAAGGTAACACTGGTATTGAAGACAAGACGTCATGGACCCAGTGACGCACTGCACTAAACCTTCTAACCACTCAAGTTCTCTCAAAAGAGCTTGTTTCATTCTCACGGGGAACCCTGCATTATCTATTGACCGCTCATTACGAGCCATGTTGATAATGAAACAGGAGACACCGCTCCAGTCTCCGACGACCAAATAATGCACTTATCGAGTCTAGAGCCACGATACACATCAAAAGATCTCACAGGAACACGTGCTACTTCTACACTGGTTGTTCAGCATTAAAGACACCAGCTATAATATTAAGAGTCCTTCGCAGATCTTAGCAATCTGCCAGAACATTTATGAGGGAATATACGTATGTAATTCCCAGTGATTAAATGGAAACTCCTGCCAGGGTCAACATCAAACAGCCCGAAAGCAGGTCACTTCGGTAATTCCTTGTGGATTACGCTTAGTGATCGTGGTGGTTTCAAAATGGACTACAGTCGTGGAGTGATCTCCAGCGACTCACCTAATCGTTGATCTACTTCGGTAGATCTTGTAAGCCCTTTTGAGGGTATCCGATTTAGGAACGGTCTTAGTAAGGTTTAGAGAAAGTTTTCACACTATGCTGTTAACAATCTCTAAGTCTGAACCTATAAGTACCGGACGTTTTATTGCTAACCGTCTTATGCAGGAATATTTGGCGAGTGTTGTTGATTGCAGAAAAGATACTGATCCATCACCCCATGCTCACACTTCAACATCACAATCAAAGCAATCATGATCGTTGAATGGGCCTCAACTATGCTTCCACAACTCTAATGCTGAAGATCATGATCCTGAAAAGTGTGAGCATGCCAATACTAAGATTTCCACATCACATGGAGACGTTACTACACAAAGATGACTTGGAGATATCCATTTGGATGATAAACTCGAAGAAATATCAAAGATCATCCAACACATTGAACAAGTCATCTAAAGTCCGCTGCTGGAAGCACAAAGTTTATGACAATGAAGAATCAGAGGCTACGAGCTACAAAGTTATCGTCAGAGACTAGAATGCTCGAATTCAATGTATAATTTCCGGGGTGACCTCCCTTAGGGGGAGATTGTTAGGAATACAATTATTCATGTTAAAGACTCGGTCACCCCGAGTATAGATTAGCATTACATAGCTCGTAGTCTTAGTAATATTTAGTTAGTAGTAGTTTAGTTTAAGTAACATCGTGGAGGAAGGATGGGTCTTTACCCACTGTATACCCGATCCACAGCCCGAGTGAAGGGCGTTTTGTAATAAGTATAAATACCCCTTCCCTAGCAAGGAAGGGGTTGGACCTTCTCATTCATTTAATCTAATTTACACATATTTCTCTCAAGGTTCCCAACTCACTTTCTCTCTCTAACATCTCGTTTTTCTTAATCTATTCGACCCATAATCACAAGTACCATCCATGTTTTGATCATTAGTAACTTACAATATTTACTGTCAATAGATCAAGAGATTGGTATTACACGTCATGCACCGAATGTAAGGGAAAGGTCAGGAACGATAATGATGTTTGGGAATGCGTAGATCATGGACCCCAACCAAAGGTTGCATACACGTAAAATCCTAACAAATCATATGACATATTGCCCGAAAAAAATGATGCTCCCATTTTGAATATCGGTTCTGGACATACAGATACAACTTCAAAGCCGTTGTTTCAGATGGAACAGTAGAAGCGACATTTACTTTCTTCACTCCATGTTTTGATGATATCACAGGACATCAATGTCACAGATTGGTTCAGATACTCAAAATACCCGATTCTCAGCAAGTGCCAACGAAAATACTTGCGATCGAAGGGCAAAAGTGTATATTCCAATTCCATTTCAATACATCAAGCAAGATAGGGTAAGTAGATTTCACGCTAGATAACGTGTTTGGGGGTGCCGCTAAAGCAAATGGAGTGACTAAAGCGCCAGACGACCCTAGCGATTAGAACTTATTATTCCATGTTTACTACTTTAAAAGAAATGTACCTGTTTGCTTATTCTTGACACGTGTTATTTGTTCGGCAATCTTAGATACACCACCATCACCAGATTTGGTTAAGGTCGAAGAATGAGGAAAACAACGTTGCGGAGTAAAGCCAGAATGAGATCCGCAAAAGGCCCTTTATCCGATCTCAATAACGGAAGCTAGATAAAGAAGGAGGAGTGACTGAAGAGTGATCGCTTTTTGTTTTTTCCTGCATTGGCACATTTTCATGTAGTGGTGGGGGCGTTTGGGTTAGGATTATGTAAGTCACGGTGGTGATCCGATGATGTTTGGGGTTTGAACACTTTATCGCTTTTGTTTAGGTTTGTATTCGATTGTATTGTTGTATAGATCGTTGAACAATACATGTTGTTAAAGTCTTTGTAATATTGTTCATATGTTTTAATTGCCATTTGTGTGGTGGACTAATGGCTGTCGCAATTTACTGAGAAAGTAGATATGACTTGGGTTTGGATATGTAAGTCGTGATGATGATTCGACTTTTCATCTTAGTTACTAAGAGTTAAATATGAACTATTATGTTGTTGATACGGTGTAGCAAGCGATGGAAGCCTATGGTCCATCATGCTGCAAAAAGCCGAATTAATTACTCGGAGGATGGTTTGGCCATGGTTTTCGTAAACTGAATTACAAAAGAGTAATGTCGTTGGCTTCGGCGTATCAGCAATAATTAAAGGCTTTTCTAAGAAAAATTGCTTAGGAAAGATGCTCTCACGTCGAAAAAAAAATTACACATAAGTAAGCCGATTTTCGGTGAGAAAAATTTTGACGGTTCCGGTGTTTACAATATTATCATTTACAGACCCAACGGTCGCAACACTATCGTGTGCTAGCACTCCGCCACAACGCGTGGGCCGAAAACCTTGTTAATGTACATGCATCATGCATGAACTTATACATATCAAAATGAAAGCGCGAGTTACTGTGATATGCGAATGAATACACGAGATTATATATATACAAACTAATTATGTTATTACTCTTTATGAGATAAAGTAAGGATATTGGAAATTTAATATTTTTAACTATCCACATTTAATAATGACTCATATTATTCCTCTTTATAAGTTTAACCCGTGCGTATGTGAGTTTAAAATTAAATACAATTAAAATTATTATTAACAGGATTATAAATATCAAAATGAAAACACGACCTCGAATTGAGTTATTGTGAGCAGTAAATAAATACACGAAACTATACATATAATAATACAATATTAAATTTAAATAACATCAACCTCAACATTTATACTAATGAAACAAAAAATCCTTCTTCTAACAAAAATTTATACAAAATATCAATCGGTAATAATACATAATAAACAATTTGAGTTAGGATCAAATGAGAAATATAGTTAAGATGAGAAGAATGAGAAGAAATTACAACCACAAATATTAGATGCACCCATGAAAAATAGATGCATCTCCTATTATTCCTCTTTCCTTATTTGAAATATGTGGCTATAATTATTTCTCACTCTTCTCATTTATCATCGGATCACCACCGTGACTTACATAATCCTAACCCAAACGCCCCCACGCACTACATGAAAATGTGCCAATGCAGGAAAAAACAAAAAGCGATCACTCTTCAGTCACTCCTCCTTCTTTATCTAGCTTCCGTTATTGAGATCGGATAAAGGGCCTTTTGCGGATCTCATTCTGGCTTTACTCCGCAACGTTGTTTTCCTCATTCTTCGACCTTAACCAAATCTGGTGATGGTGGTGTATCTAAGATTGCCGAACAAATAACACGTGTCAAGAATAAGCAAACAGGTACATTTCTTTTAAAGTAGTAAACATGGAATAATAAGTTCTAATCGCTAGGGTCGTCTGGCGCTTTAGTCACTCCATTTGCTTTAGCGGCACCCCCAAACACGTTATCTAGAGTGAAATCTATTGACCCTATCTTGCTTGACGTATTGAAATGGAATTGGAATATACTCTTTTGCCCTTCGATCGCAAGTATTTTCGTTGGCACTTGCTGAGAATCGGGTATTTTGAGTATCTGAACCAATCTGTGACATTGATGTCCTGTGATATCATCAAAACATGGAGTGAAGAAAGTAAATGTC
>LBNU01008412.1:4437-48073 GCA_014162995.1 Artemisia annua | reverse complement strand
TATATATCTATAGAAATGTTATTGAGAAGAGTGTTTTTTAGGTTTTGTATTATAAGAATGTTATAAGATAAAAGCTGAGGTGGCAGTGTAGATAACTTACGGATAACCCACACAGAACCTAGCACTCTAAGGTGTTACGAGAGATGGTGCTATTTTGGTTTTGTGTTATATACTAATTATTGGGCAAAAGCTAACCTGACGGGACTATAACTTTGTTATAACCCCCAGTCCCCACCATACCCAGTGCTCTTGAGACTCTAACAACAATAGATTAAATACATAGAACTACAATCAAAGAGACACTGTTGGATATCTAACACCATGAAATTCAATATTGTTGTGTAAATACTGTCATTAGCCTCATAATAATGAGAAATCGTTTTTTTATCATTAGCGGGTCTGCTTTTGACAATAATACAGTATTCTCTTACTCTGTTACTCATGCCTAAATCTTCTACACGAGTTTACAGAACATGACTTGCAGGTTTCTTGTCTAGTGTTCCGAAGATTTTGAGGAAAAAGCGGAAAGTAAAAGTCAAAAAACACGGTTTTAATAAACACAAATCATTAATGAACTCCAATTCAGCAACCATCAACCATGTTACCTGAAGTCTAAGGATATTTAAGTAGTAACTAAGCCAGTACAAAAACCATAAAAGAGCATCCAAACGAGTATCACTGGACAAATGTGAGAATAGAGGTGAAGAGTTTCACTTCTATCTTTAATGTTAAATGTAATCAATAAGTAACTATAAAAATTAGAAAAGCTAGGAGATAAATAAAAGGGCGACATTTATAATGGCGTAGTCATTTTACATGAAATACATAGCTTTGCTGTGAAATAATACAGGCTGTAGGTAAACTCCTTGTATTTATCATTAATATACAAAATTTGGGGCTTTAGACCGCAAAATCAACTTTAACACTGAATCAAGTTGAGTGTAATGCCGTATGAAAAGGTAAAAATTAGCATTCCATATTGCCTTTACAAGCTAATTGAATGCAGAAAGCAGTGAAGTTCCACTCCTTGGTGAAACAATCAGCGATTTCTCAAAACCTTCAGTCAAAAATCTGTACGCATCTGTTTCCATTTCCGAGGACCAGACTTCATCTTCGGTATGATCTACAGTGATTTTGTTTTTCTCCAAGGGACTAGATAGAAGCTCGTCTATCATACTATCACAATTAGGCAGATCATGAATTGTAACAGAATCACAATTTTCTGTCGAATCCATGCCCGAATCCACTGTCGACCCTGGTGTGTCGTCATTCATCAAAATATCTTCTATTTCCTCTAAGGTAAGACCCATTTCAACTGAATCTTCAGAAATGTAGGCCGGTGATTCCACTGGTGGCTGATATTTTACAATTGCACGCTCATTAGGTAAAACTACCCTTTCTGTATCATCTGTAGTATCTTCTGTAACGGGTTTTATTATAGTTTTACTTTGTATTTGTGGAGATAGTTGAGCAAAAAACCCAGGGCTCTGCATGGCCATTACTATAAATGACAGCAATTGATGCTGGTTTTTTTCCATGCCTTTTAGTTGTTCTCTTAGAACCAACATTTTGGTTCGCGAAGTTTCTTGATGTTGTCTTTGTTTCACTAGCTCCTGCATTAACATATTCTTGTCGGTTTTTAGACTCTCTACTTCTTTCCATAGGTGAGCATGACGGTTTTCATCATCTCTGCTGACATGTATGATCTCGGGCTCAGGGTCTTTCTGCTGTATGACCTTTTGTTGGACCGTGACCTGTGTTGCCTTCTTTCTGCTGATAGATTTTAATAAATGTTTTTGGCCTTTGATAAATCCGTCATTTGCAAACTCCCATCGATCTGTATCAGTTTTCCTAAATCCCTGAAATAATTTTTGATCAAGATATTAGCACTGCAATTAAAAAGATACACATGTATAACATTGTAGATGATAACTAACTCCTCGGAAATTACTTTGTATGCAGAAAACTAGTTAGTATCTAACTCCTAAGGATCAGTCATTGATATGTATAATAGTTTATAATAAAGGGTCATGACATGAAGTATATAATACTTCAAAAAAAGAATGTTGTTTGTATTTACAAGCTCCTAATACGAGTGTTGAAAAATTTATTTTATAAACAGGTCATATGTAAGTAACAACATAATTCAAAGATGATACATCTAATCGCAAAACAAGTGATGTAATAGGCTATTTCAGAACTCGCCTATTTCAGAAATGGACTAATACAAGGGAGCCAGAAATCACCATCATTGATTCATATATGCAACAGTAAATCTAAGACATTGGTCGGCTAAGCCGTAACCCATGCTTTTAGAAAATAACCATCTTGCACAAAACTGGATTCTCAGCGTTCCATAAAAGTGGGAGGCCAGGCAACAAGGTACTGCTTAGTTTTATATATCTAAAAACCAAGAGTTCTCTTAAACTAAAAAAAGAACTTTCTTTGGAGAAAGACTAACTAACAAGCAACAACCCTTAACTAGATAAAACATAGTTGCAGCAACATTTAATAGAATGCATACAAATACCCCTTATGACTCTACTTCTTTCCATAGGTGAGCATGACGGTTTTCATCATCTCTGCTGACATGTATGATCTCGGGCTCAGGGTCTTTCTGCTGTATGACCTTTTGTTGGACCGTGACCTGTGTTGCCTTCTTTCTGCTGATAGATTTTAATAAATGTTTTTGGCCTTTGATAAATCCGTCATTTGCAAACTCCCATCGATCTGTATCAGTTTTCCTAAATCCCTGAAATAATTTTTGATCAAGATATTAGCACTGCAATTAAAAAGATACACATGTATAACATTGTAGATGATAACTAACTCCTCGGAAATTACTTTGTATGCAGAAAACTAGTTAGTATCTAACTCCTAAGGATCAGTCATTCATATGTATAATAGTTTATAATAAAGGGTCATGACATGAAGTATATAATACTTCAAAAAAAGAATGTTGTTTGTATTTACAAGCTCCTAATACAAGTGTTGAAAAATTTATTTTATAAACAGGTCATATGTAAGTAACAACATAATTCAAAGATGATACATCTAATCGCAAAACGAGTGATGTAATAGGCTACCAACCACATTCTGTTTGATTGTTACAATGTGAAGGTGTTCTGTGTCTCTTATGATCTCCTAGAACTCGCCTATTTCACAAATGGACTAATACAAGGGAGCCAGAAATCACCATCCATGATTCATATATGCAACAGTAAATCTAAGACATTGGTCGGTTAAGCCGTAACCCATGCTTTTAAAAAATAACCATCTTGCACAAAACTGGATTCTCAGCGTTCCATAAAAGTGGGAGGCCAGGCAACAAGGTACTGCTTAGTTTTATATATCTAAAAACCAAGAGTTCTCTTAAACTAAAAAAAGAACTTTCTTTGGAGAAAGACTAACTAACAAGCAACAACCCTTAACTAGATAAAACATACTTGCAGCAACATTTAATAAAATGCATACAAATACCCCTTAGGTATTAGTCGAGCTGACTTACTGAAATTCATCTCGCACGAGCCTATTTTCGTGACAATCCTAACATACTTCCTGTCTCAACTAAGCTAATCCTATAGTGAAACACAATGTAAGAAACACCAAAATCCAAGCCAATCAACTAAAATTTTAATTTGTACTTTATTAATTTCTAATAAAGCAGCACCCCCTAACACAGGTTTCGATCTTTTCGCCGACTAACATACATAATCAGCTAACAAAGCAAACAATTAAAAAAAATAAAAAATGACTTACATAAATATTAAGTTGACGTTGAAAACTAGCATAATTACTATGCTTAAAAAACTTGGGCAACAACTGAGAAGCAAAATTAGACTCATCCCAGACAATAAAACTATCATTAGTTTGACTCCAAGAAATCAAATCATCAGTTGATGGATCATCAACCATCTCATAACACTTCAATAAAAAAGGAGCTATTGATGCATTTTCACTCGATTTCTTCACCATTATTTCTTTTTTTCAATGTTTCGATTTGTGATATTGGAACCCTAGTGTTTTTTTGACTTTTATAAAAGTCTTGGTGAGCAAGTCAGGTGGGACGAAAGTACTAGACCGACATGGAGTGGATGGAGATTGAGGATGTGTGTTTGGGCTAGTGTTTCTTAAGCCCAATACTTTAACCCATCATGTACATCACTTAAAAATTTCTAACTACATTTTTATTAATCAAATATATTATCTTTGCCTATTAAAGTCTTTTCTACTTTATCAAAGTGAATAATTATTTTAAGACAAACCAAAATAAAAATATGAAATAATAAATTAAGACGAAAAGAACATCTCTTATCAAACTCACGCATACTCGTTTTAATCATAAAACCACTCAGGCTAGAAAATTGTTTCACTAAAATCAATCAAACTTTTTCAACGACCAAAAGCCATCCAAATTTTAACATCGTTTAATTTTTGTGAAATTTATAACGAATTGATAAAATTAAAAAAATATGTATATCCTTTGAAGTTGTACTCAAAATGTTATGACATGCATCAATTACTAGTACATTTAATAATAATTATATGCTCATGAATTTACTTCTTCTAACCAACTTTATGTACCACAAAATAGTAATCTAATTCACAAATTGTTTAATTTATAGATCCATTTGTTTTACGCTACATTATGTGTTTTTGAATTTATAATAAGTGTCAATTGTTGACTTGTTATTCAGTTTTGGTTAGGTTTAATTTTTATTTTCGGCCATTAATATTTCATCTTTTAAAAATATTTTGATTGGCTGAAATTTTAAAACTTATTATGGGAAAATCTAAAATGTTAAGATGATATTTTTAACATATTTTGTACGGGATAGCTAGTTCGAGTTATGTTTGGTGACTTTACAGATAAACCTTATTGATTAGAAATTACCTTGCAAGACTCGTTGAGCGAAAAACCACTAAACTTCCACCATTCTAGATTATATTGGCTAGGTCGGGTTGCCTTAAAAAGCTGCAGCTTACGAGATTGCAGCTTGTGAGCTCATAGTGAAACTCTCAAACTCTTACGATACATCAGCCCCTGAGTGTTCTTATATCTCTGATTTAACTTGATTTTAAAAACTGTTCAAACTTCAATTTAAACCAGCCTCATGCAAGTATGCCACAAAATTTTTCCCTACCAAGTAAATTATGAGAAATCACGATTTTCCTTCTTTCTTACACCATTGATGCTACAACTCGTCAGTCTTTGTCGAAAACTTCAAAAGAACATAAAATCACAAACCATAGCTATCCATAGTAGTTGCTTTTGCGTGAATGCATGTCCTGCGTGTGCTTACTCGTATATGTACACATACTGTGGATAAAATGGTATGTAAATACAAGAAAAGAGGAAATGGCTACAAAGTTTCTCAAACATTAAATAAGTCGATTAGCATGTGACTGAAAATGTCTAACTATTGTCCTAAAAATATTCGAAGTATATGATTAGGGACTCAGTCTCATCTTCATTGCCTGCACCTATTCATTGCGTGTCTATTAGAACAAAGCTGTATTTTAAAAGAAACTTGAACGAAAGTTAAATTGTTATCAAACGAGTAGGGCTACGGGCCGCCGCATTGCGGCGGGGCGTTGCAGTTGCCAGAAAATTTAGTTACGATTTTAAGATGTAATATTGATGTAAAAAAGTTTCCGGTAGTTCAAAATCGTGATTGTTTTTGTTTGTAAGTAATGTTTTTTATTTTTATTTTTTTTCAATTTTGGTTTGGTAATGTACTTGACTACTTGATACTATTTTATTTTATTTTATTATTTTTTTTTTGTTGTTTTATTTTTTATTTTATTTTTTTGAGTGTTTAAGTATAGTAAACATACATTTTTTTTTTTTTTTTCATGTTATCCTGTTTAAAAGTTTAATCTATATGTACACGGATTTGAATATTAAATACATTTAAATTATTATTAACGGTAATATAAATATCAAATGATAAGTACGAGTTACTGTGATATGAACATAAATATATGCGATTGTACTTATAACGACTCATGTAATTATTATTTAAAGTTTATATACTGATATCCGGAAAAACATTTTTAAAAAACTTTACGGAGTATATATTAACTTCATCAACGCTCATTATGTGCTACCGAACTTGCACATTTTGTACAACATGATATCAATAGTTAAAGTTAAATAACAACATCAACCTCAACATTAACATCTATGTCAGCTAAACAAAGTTAAATCTTTCATTCAATAAAATTTTTACAAAATATTAATTGATATTAATACATAGTGAAAAACTCCTGCATAATTATTAGTTGTACTTTTATCACAATTTTCACGGTTAAATTCTTATATGTCTATATAGTAAACAAAAATTTTAAAATAAATTTGATTTATGTGTAAACCCATGTGATCAAAGAACCTTTGACCCAATAACATTATAAGGGGACACGCTCAAGAATCCTATACAAGGTCAATGCCACGGTTATATTTACAATTTCTGCTAACTATTTTTATTACTTTCGCACATCTTGATGCTCTAACTTTTTAAAATATACATAAGATTTTCTGTTTTTAAACGATAATACTATGTAATTAAATTTTTCTGGAAAAACCTTTTGCGTGCACGGGTATTATAACTAGTATCTAAAGTACTTACTAATTAATCAAAACTATTCAAATGCGCGGTCAAACTCATTAAAGAATACATTTTTAGACACATTTTTAAGAGCCATAAAAACTCGGCCAAGGTAACTAAACTATGATTGAAACTTCTTGTCACACCTTCGTTAACTCGTGTCTAGCATACTCGCGATTTACAAGTACAAGATTCATATAAATGTAAAACATAACCAATAAGTTTTAACTATTTTCGAAAACCAGATTGAACGTGTCTTGCAGTAGCTGTTATTACCAAGGTGATGTCAAACAATGAACTCGATGCAAACAATAGAGATCGTATGGAAACTTCCACATGGAGATCACACTAGTAGCCAAACTACCATTCAAAAGCGTGTGGTTTTTCCAACTTGTTAATATAATATTTCGTCTTCTTTCTTTTTTTTTATGTATATATATAGATGCACCCAACATCTTTCCATTCCCTATTGACTTCTCTTCCTTAAACAAACAAACATATTCACACACACAACCACAATTAATATGTCTTTGAAAATGAACTTTGTGTTGCAAAAAAGCGATATGCTTCTTAAGAAAGAAAAAGTTTTTAATAACAAAGTCACACGTATATCATGTAGAGCCAAAGAGTTGCACATGCNGTACACGGATTTGAATATTAAATACATTTAAATTACTATTAACGGTAATATAAATATCAAATGATAGGTACGAGTTACTGTGATATGAACATAAATATATGCGATTGTACTTATAACAACTCATGTAATTATTATTTAAAGTTTATATACTGATATCCGGAAAAACATTTTTAAAAAACTTTACAGAGTATATTTTAACTTCATCAACGCTCATTATGTGCTACCGAACTTGCACATTTTGTACAACATGATATCAATAGTTAAAGTTAAACAATAACATCAACCTCAACATTAACATCTATGTCAGCTAAACAAAGTTAAATCTTTCATCCAATAAAATTTTTACAAAATATAATTGATATTAATACATAGTGAAAAACTCCTGCATAATTATTAGTAGTACTTATATCACAATTTTCACGGTTAAATTCTTATATGTCTATATAGTAAACAAAAATTTTAAAATAAATTTGATTTATGTGTAAACCCATGTGATCAAAGAACCCTTGACCCAATAACATTATAAGGGGACAAGCTCAAGAATCCTATATAAGGTCAATGCCACGGTTATATTTACAATTTCTGCTAACTATTTTTATTACTTTTGCATATGTTGATGCTCTAACTTTTTAAAATATACATAAGATTTTCTGTTTTTAAATGATAATACTATGTAATTAAATTTTTCTGAAAAAACCTTTTGCGTGCACGGGTATTATATCTAGTATCTAAAGTACAGTAAAAAAAAGCTATAACTCGACTGAAACTTACTAATTAATCAAAACTATTCAAATGCGCGGTCAAACTCATTCAAGAATACATTTTTAGACACATTTTTAAGAGCCATAAAAACTCGGCCAAGGTAACTAAACTATGATTGAAACTTCTTGTCACACCTTCGTTAACTCGTGTCTAGCATACTCGCGATTTACAAGTACAAGATTCATATAAATGTAAAACATAACCAATAAGTTTTAACTACTTTCGAAAACCAGATTGAACGTGTCTTGCAGTAGCTGTTATTACCAAGGTGATGTCAAACAATGAACTCGATGCAAACAATAGAGATCGTATGGAAACTTCCACATGGAGATCACACTAGTAGCCAAACTACCATTCAAAAGCGTGTGGTTTTTCCAACTTGTTAATATAATATTTCGTCTTCTTTCTTTTTTTTATGTATATATATAGATGCACCCAACATCTTTCCATTCCCTATTGACTTCTCTTCCTTAAACAAACAAACATATTCACACACACAACCACAATTAATGTCTTTGAAAATGAACTTTGTGTTGCAAAAAAGCGATATGCTTCTTAAGAAAGAAAAAGTTTTTAATAACAAAGTCACACGTATATCATGTAGAGCCAAAGAGTTGCACATCCACAACAAAAAGAAGAATTTGTACCAAGTTCTTTCATTAGAATCCGAAAATGTTAGTTTCCATGACCTCAAGAAAGCATACCGAGCCAAGGCTCTTCAACTCCATCCGGATGTCGCTCCATCTTCAAAAAAGGAGGAATGTGCCAAACAGTTTGTGGAGTTGCGAGAGGCGTATGAAGTTCTTTCTGACCCAACTTCTCGACGAGAGTATGACTTGAGCATAGCTGGAGACCATGTTTGCCGTGAACAAAATGTGCATTTCTCAAAAATAGTGTGGGAAATGCAACTCGAAGGACTAAAGCAACGATCTGCTAATCGTCCAGAAAGAAGGAACATTCGTTTTGTTTAGGGTCGTGTGTTTTATTATGCCCCTTCTCAACATTGTTTTATTCATTTGTATTCAATTCTTTGAGATTCTTTTTATGTTTATGGTGATTTGTTATTTCATCCTNATTTTAAAATAAATTTGATTTATGTGTAAACCCATGTGATCAAAGAACCTTTGACCCAATAACATTATAAGGGGACACGCTCAAGAATCCTATACAAGGTCAATGCCACGGTTATATTTACAATTTCTGCTAACTATTTTTATTACTTTCGCACATCTTGATGCTCTAACTTTTTAAAATATACATAAGATTTTCTGTTTTTAAACGATAATACTATGTAATTAAATTTTTCTGGAAAAACCTTTTGCGTGCACGGGTATTATAACTAGTATCTAAAGTACTTACTAATTAATCAAAACTATTCAAATGCGCGGTCAAACTCATTAAAGAATACATTTTTAGACACATTTTTAAGAGCCATAAAAACTCGGCCAAGGTAACTAAACTATGATTGAAACTTCTTGTCACACCTTCGTTAACTCGTGTCTAGCATACTCGCGATTTACAAGTACAAGATTCATATAAATGTAAAACATAACCAATAAGTTTTAACTATTTTCGAAAACCAGATTGAACGTGTCTTGCAGTAGCTGTTATTACCAAGGTGATGTCAAACAATGAACTCGATGCAAACAATAGAGATCGTATGGAAACTTCCACATGGAGATCACACTAGTAGCCAAACTACCATTCAAAAGCGTGTGGTTTTTCCAACTTGTTAATATAATATTTCGTCTTCTTTCTTTTTTTTATGTATATATATAGATGCACCCAACATCTTTCCATTCCCTATTGACTTCTCTTCCTTAAACAAACAAACATATTCACACACACAACCACAATTAATGTCTTTGAAAATGAACTTTGTGTTGCAAAAAAGCGATATGCTTCTTAAGAAAGAAAAAGTTTTTAATAACAAAGTCACACGTATATCATGTAGAGCCAAAGAGTTGCACATCCACAACAAAAAGAAGAATTTGTACCAAGTTCTTTCATTAGAATCCGAAAATGTTAGTTTCCATGACCTCAAGAAAGCATACCGAGCCAAGGCTCTTCAACTCCATCCGGATGTCGCTCCATCTTCAAAAAAGGAGGAATGTGCCAAACAGTTTGTGGAGTTGCGAGAGGCGTATGAAGTTCTTTCTGACCCAACTTCTCGACGAGAGTATGACTTGAGCATAGCTGGAGACCATGTTTGCCGTGAACAAAATGTGCATTTCTCAAAAATAGTGTGGGAAATGCAACTCGAAGGACTAAAGCAACGATCTGCTAATCGTCCAGAAAGAAGGAACATTCGTTTTGTTTAGGGTCGTGTGTTTTATTATGCCCCTTCTCAACATTGTTTTATTCATTTGTATTCAATTCTTTGAGATTCTTTTTATGTTTATGGTGATTTGTTATTTCATCCTCGCCATTATCGATGATGAATGCATGTAACTTTGACAAACTTTCATTAATGTAATTCTCGTATCATTTTAACTGAGATGAAACGGTGCTAGATTTTATTACTTAGATGATTAAAGAATTAGACCCTAAACTCACAAACTGGGCCTAGATTTCATTAAGATCCACAATAGAATTTGCTATCCTTTGGTCGCCGGCTACTCGCCGGTGATTTGGAGGAATCATAGTTATTTACGCTTTGTTGTTTTTGTTTAATTATGATTTTATTTTTCGTTTTCAATGCATAAAATTAAACCCTATCACACAAAATTCTACCCATCAAAATACACCAAATATGTTGAGTTGAATCAATCAATAATATTTTTTTCTTCCTCAGCAAATCGTTTTCATTGTCGAAGATCATAAAAAAAAAAGGTCATGAAAGTGGAGGAAACCACAAAGTAGTAGAAAAAGAAAAGAAAAGAAGAAGCGGCTTTGAACATTTTTTTAGTTTCTCTATCCGGATACCTCCCGTTTCAAACTGCATGAGAGTATTGGACGACTAGATTAGTGAACCAAGCTTAATTGTGTGCTTTAGTCAATTAGGTTTATGGTTGTGGTTGCTTATCCAATAAGTTACATGTTTATTATAAATACACATGTAATCTTCTTTTGTAATGACACAAAAACACATTTAACAATATATCTCTTTACTATTTAACATGGTATCAGATGAGCCCGATCCTCTGACCTAGTCGGCCTGGAGCCAACGCCTCTATGCCACCCCGTCAGACTATAAAATTCGTCGTTTATCCATCCATTAAAAAAAAAGCATGCTATTGTTTTAACCACAGCTTCCAAATGTTAAGAGTTGTCTGACGGTGTCTATTGTTTTAACCTCACGCTCCAGAACAAGCAACTGTATTCAGCAACAACAATCGCTCTGTAGAACGTAGATTTGGGGTGAATACGTTTTCGTTCAAAAGCTTAAGTTGTTCGTATCAAATAACAGATCAAGTGTTATGCAATATGATAAGTGATAATAATAATTCTACAACTACAATGATAGTAAAAAGCATAATAAAAACATATCAGCACAACACAAAAGAATAAGTAAAAAAGAGATCCAATCGCATACGATAATTTATAGTGGTTCGGTCATGAAGCTCCTCTTTGCCCTACTCCACTCATCGAGTTTCCGACTCAAGAGTTACTTCACTAAGTCAACAAAGCTCCTTTCTCGGGTGAGAAAACCTTACAAAATCGCTTCAAGTTTACTGATGTTAAGCTAGATATCGATTTCTTCTTCACATACAACCAAACCCATAATTTTTATGGACCAACCATAACAAACCTATTACCCTTGTGTTTTAAGGCCTAAAAACATTAAACATATTACTCTTGTGTTATAAGGCCTAAAGACCTAAACCATCTAACCTCTATATTGGAATATAATGGGTGATGCAAGGTGTTGTATGGTGATGCTACATGGTGTTGCATGATAGTGATGCAAGACATGATTATCTAATGGAGATGAATGCATAATCTAAAGATCAAGAACTCTAACCTTGATATGGTTTATCTTCTTTTGATAAGAAGCCTTCAATGAATGAAGACGAAAAGAGCTTTAATCTTATTGTAGTGGATCTTCATATGCAAGTGTGATTGTGGTGGATGAGCATGACAAAAACTATAAGCTTGTCTAAATGGATCTTTATGTGATAATATGCTTTCAACAAAATTAAAGTTAGAAGCATTATGATCAATGATTAGAGAGAGTTTTGAAGACTTGAGAATGTGTATTTTTACATTCCATAAGCTTGGTTTAAATGTGACAAAATGGTGGCTTAAATAAGCAAAGTAGTAGTTGAATTCGAAACCTATGGATCTAAGATCTTTTAAAGATCCGTCGGATTTACACATCCCCATTCCATGCTCATTTTGAATGGTCATTAATATATTTCCTCTCTAATGATGCATGGGGAAATAATTGGGCAAAAGAGGTAAGTTGCTTACCTAAATTTTTAAGCACTCAACATCTTAAAATGGCTAATGGTGTTTTTCATGAGAAAAAAACTTTTGATTCTTTCCTTTTTGGTCTTGGATTATTGCCAAAATGGCAAATCCTCATTTCCATGCAAGATCACATTAGAATTACTTCTCAAAGCGAAAGATGCTACCTAGTTAGTCAAACGCGGGATTAAAACATTTTGTGTTAATGATAATATTTTGTTTAAATTAAGTAAATAAAACTTTAACTTTTTAATGTAATGTTTTATAAATGATGCAAGTATTTTATGCAAGTTTGCTTAATCAAAACAAAATGAATTGGTCTCATTACTAAAACAAAGTATGATTTATCTTAATGGAAGGTTTATGTAAACTATGTGAACTCAAATTTGAATCACTTCATCAAGTGAAAGATTCTTTCTAGATGAAAAATCAATTTTTATAAATCACTTAATGAGTTTTTTATAAAAATGGTGCAAGTGATTTTACAAGATGATAAAAGTGTTTTGATGCAACATATATGAAAATGCAACTTTGATCACTAGGCTAGTTTGTAAAATCATGTACATACCTTTGTTGTTTAATGGCCTTCGACTTCACAGGTATGATTTATCTGATTTGGTGCGTTTGTAACAGAAAAACAAATGGAAAAACTGCAGAAACAAGGGTGTTTGGGACAGGCGATTTGTAACAGAAAAATATACAAACTGAATATGTATTGATCGTATCTTTATTCAATTACAACTGATATGGAATTACAGACTCTTAATCTATTTATACTTGATGAATCGTTGCTTCTAAATTGATACAATGTTTCACTAAAAGTAATCGACACAACTCTATCTAAACGTTATATCCCTAACTAAACGGTTTATACCGTTATCTATTGGACCCAGCCCAATTACATATTCGGTTTACAGACTTTACATAATATAAATATACTAATAACATCCTTAAACTTTGCTTCTATAACATTATGGTCCAACAACCTTGTATGAAGTCCAAAATATATTTTAGACATTTACAATGGTTTGTTAAATATTTTGATCATAATGAAACATAACAAATATATTAAAACATGTATCATGATATATGTGTCAATTTACACCTATGGTGCCCCTGTAGCATGTTATAATGCAACGGGGCTTTGGTCTTATAGGGAAATAGCCATTGGGTTGGCGACAATTATGGTTTATTTATTTATTTATTTGTTAGTGAGTGAAGTATTTTTGTTGTGCATTATATGAATTCTATTTGGAATGGTGTTTATATATAGAAGTGTTATAGGGCACATGACGTGGCGGCACTAACAAAATTCATAGACGCCCACTGCACCTTGCTCTCTTATAAATTGCTTTGAAATAAGTATTTCAAAAAGTGTTTGCATTATTTTATTTTGTAATGAAAAAAGAATTTTCTAACCATAGCCGTAAGGGTTATGGTTAAGTAATTATTACTTGCAATAATCGATTACCTTGAAAATAAATGCCTCACCCCCTACAAATAACTACCACAATCGCTATAGTATACCACCATTTTTGCATATTCCCAAATCTTTAAACATATTCCAGGAGCATAGGCTACTTTTAAAGAAAAAAAAAGTACTCAAGAATGTATTATTCTATTGCAAATTTTATTTAAATTAATCTATGAAAGATTTCACATTTGATATTAAAAAAGTAATTCTAACTTTATCTCAAATAATGATTCATATATGTTTATTAGAAACTTATAATTTCAATTCAAAACAAGAAGATAAGCCGAATTAGTTGAATAAGAGTGTACGAAACGGCAAGAAAGCAAGGTCACGGGACAACAAGGTGCTACCAACAGACGACAACCTCAGCGAAGATCGGCCCTTCCCTTTGATGCCGAAATTATTTTCCTTTTTTCGGGATGTTGTTGCTGTTGATGGCAAAGAAAGAGAAAGTGAAAGATTGTGTATGTTGTGTACGTTTTTATTAGAAAGAAGAGAGTAAGTTAAGTTTTTTTTGGTAAAGGGTTTCCTCGGTAAATGTAGTACTCCAAAAAATGTTTAAGTACAAAGTATATGGGTGAAGTCCCCATATCTCAGCCCGTTACATAGGTGGTAAAGCTAACATAATAATGCACTTCGTATCCTTTAAAACAAGAAAACAAACAACTACTCACTACTATAATACTTTGACATAAAACCAAACATAAACTAACGTCTAGTGTTATAAAACCAAACATAAACTAACGTCTAGTGTTCTTAGGAATCCTTATGGCATAAGAGTCACAAAAGGCAATTTGACTAGCAGAAAGCTCTTCGTGAAGTTCATCATCATCATCATAAGGATCATCATCATAGGGGTTATCTCCATAACTCTTCCTCCAACTTTCTAAAAAACTCTCCCCCCCCCCACATCCGTTTCGACTCTCACCCTTAGAAGAACTAGCAACAGCTTGCATACCAGATGCTAAAAAATTAGCCATATCGTTATCAACATATTCAACCTCATCTTCACTATCATGATCACTCGGATAATCAACCATTTTAAGAGGATTACCATCATCAACCATAAGAGTAGAGAGTAAGTTTAGTTGATAAGAGAGATTGTGGTGCAAGAATTTGAGTATATTATGAAAGTAAATAAAGTTTAAACTCCTTAAAGAATTTTGTTATGATGCTGATATGAAATGAAATAGAGTAGTTGAGAGGGTGATAAGCACAACACTTTCCATTGTTAAGCAATAAAAGGAATTTCCTAATTTAAAACATTTAAAACACCCCAATAATATATCAGGTTAATTTTGTACTTTTTTATTATTTTTTCATTTTTTATTTTTTGACGAAAAACAGAAAAACTTATTGAGAACTCTTCATTCAACAAAAGTTGACGAGAGAAAAAAGATACAAAGTGAACTATGAAGATACAAAGAATTGCTATCACATTGAGAAGGATGACTAAAAATTATTGTGATGCAAGCTTTCCTCGCGCAAAGTTGATATTGAGACATCGATCGCAACACTTTAACTTCGTTGGGAATAAAACTCTACAGAGAACCAACCATTGAATGTGTAGATTTGTGAGGACTCCATGCATCGAATCTTGATAAGCTAAACTAGACATTTATATCGGGCTAATGATAAGTTCTTGCAGCTCATTATAAATATAGGCATTTAGCTATACAACAACAACATTTAATCTCAATGCACTAGGTAATGATATGTGTAAAGTTATAATATATCTAACACGAGATAAATCATGCAAACATTTTCGGAGATAATTTATGCAACTAGTTCCATCAGATAAGACAAATTCAACCTCTTTCCCGAAGTTGGTCTCTAGAATGAGGATTATTAAACTCCATATTAGATTGCATGTGCAAGCAACTCTGCCCGTATTCGCTTATCGGTATTGAATAATTCAGATAACAATAGGATTGAGACGGCTAACTTTCTTTTGCCTTTACTACCCTAATTAATTTGGTACAAGACTACGTAGGAACATTGGTTTTAAAAAGAAAGCCGGTATGATTCTCCTACCGACCAAAAGAAAATAATCTAATATAGTGACAATCGAGCTCACGCATGAACTATTCAAAGTTTAGAAAACAGAAGTGAGCAATGTAATGATTACTTACTCTCACGCCGGAGGATAATCGGGGGAGACAATCCCTCGATAAGCCTAACGGTGTTTGTTGCTTTCTTAGTGCGCAGGTCTCAAACAACTTTACCCGAATTGGTACTCAAGTCAAGCCACGCCCAACTTTTGTATCAACAGTAAATAAAGTTTAAACTCCTTAAAGAATTTTGTTATGATGCTGATATGAAATGAAATAGAGTAGTTGAGAGGGTGATAAGCACAACACTTTCCATTGTTAAGCAATAAAAGGAATTTCCTAATTTAAAACATTTAAAACACCCCCATAATATATCAGGTTAATTTTGTATTTTTTTATTATTTTTTCATGTTTTATTTTTTGACGAAAAACAGAAAAACTTATTGAAAAATCTTCATTCAACAAAAGTTGACGAGCGAAAAAAAATACAAAGTGAACTATGAAGATACAAAGAATTGCTATCACATTGAGAGGGATGACTAAAAATTATTGTGATGCAAGCTTTCCTCGCGCAAAGTTGATATTGAGACATCAATCGCAACACTTTAACTTCGTTGGGAATAAAACTCTACAGAGAACCAACCATTGAATGTGTAGATTTGTGAGGACTCCATGTATCGAATCTTGATAAGCTAAACTAGACATTTATATCGGGCTAATGATAAGTTCTTGCAGCTCATTATAAATATAGGCATTTAGCTATACAACAACAACAACATTTAATCTCAATGCAATAGGTAATGATATGTGTAAAGTTATAATATATCTAACACGAGATAAATCATGCAAACATTTTCGGAGATAATTTATGCAACTAGTTCCATCAGATAAGACAAATTCAACCTCTTTCCCGAAGTTGGTCTCTAGAATGAGGATTATTAAACTCCATATTAGATTGCATGTGCAAGCAACTCTGCCCGTATTCGCTTATCGGTATTGAATAATTCAGAAAACAATAGGATTGAGACGGCCAACTTTCTTTTGCCTTCACTACCCTAATTAATTTGGTACAAGACTACGTAGGAACATTGGTTTTAAAAAGAAAGCCGGTATGATTCTCCTACCGACCAAAAGAAAATAATCTAATATAGTGACAATCGAGCTCACGCATGAACTATTCAAAGTTTAGAAAACAGAAGTGAGCAATGTAGATGTCAAACTCGACAGAGTTAGACTTCAAAGGGTTTGCGAACAACCCAAAGAAGGTCTTGATGGAACCGAACTCTGAGACAAGCAACCTGTCGTCGTTTGCCCAAAAGCTGGTCCCGAAATCTCTAAATTTTTGGCTCTGAACTTACATTCGGAAAACTTACAAGAGTTTTCTAATTTCGTTTAATGTCAAAAGTATTTATGCAAGTCTAATGAGATCGAAGATGAACGTTATGTATTTGAGTTAAATCTTAATGTGCAGGTTAGTAAATTCTAGTTATGACTCCGTGTGTTTGTCTATGAATTTTGGTCAAACTTTACAGACTTAACTAAACTGACTCTAAAAATTGAAGAATTTAAGCTTAACCTTCCCTCGGTTTATAATATAGCCGTGGATTTAAGGTTGTATAAAATAATAAAAACCAAAGGAATGAATTGGGTTTGGGTCCCATATTATGAACGACAAAAATACATCCAAAACAACGTAATTTCCATGGTAAAAGACTTTTTAACGATTTAAAAATTAAAAGTTTGTTTCTTATAAAATGGCCTGATTTTGTCTCATTCTTCAAGAACTTTCCTTTTAGTCCATCTTTTGTGGAAAAAAGATTAGTATTTGCTTTGAAGAGGCTTACGTAATGTGGATAAAATGTCATGCGAAGTAGTTGCTTTACGTAATATAATGTGGATAAAATGTCATGTAAATATAAGAAAAGAAAAATAACTATTACGCTTCTCAAACATCAACTGAGTTGATTTGTCACTAAAATGTCTAACAAGTATCCTAAAAAAAGAAATTATATGAAGTATTTGTAGGGACTCGGTCTCATCCTCATTGCTTACACCAGTTCATTGTGTGTACCTATCTTAAAATTTTCATTGAAAGTTAATAAGTTATCAATTTCTCTGCACATATCACACAATAATGAAAGTTAACTAGCTAGCAAATTTACAATAAACAAGCTATAACTCGATTGAAACTTGCTCCGTACTGATTAATCGATACAATTCACATGCACACTCTGTAAAAATGGTTCAGAACTCACAACAATACTACGATTACACCCAGCCAACCACCCTTTGGTTATGTATTTTATAATCAATAGCTATGGAAGATAAGTCCCAAACGGTTCTTACCATACAATACAAAGACAATGATTAATCCCCTTCAGAAGGGCACCAATCCAAATCCCCACTTAGAACAATTCACTCAACACTCAGATTCACCCAAAGAAAGAGATTGGGTGATCAATACAAAGACTAAACAACCTAACAGATATCAAAGATGATATCAAGACTAAGACTAACAAATTCAGAGAGAAAATAACAATTGTGTGAATGAGAGAATGAACTTGTATGAAACCCTAGATCTTGTTGAGAGATTATATAGACACAACTTCCACTTTGGCCCTTAAGCTTTTACTCTTTAGCTAAACATAGCTGAAACATAAAACATCTTTAGAATGTCCAGCTTTAGTCCCTGAACTTAAGTTGACCTTCAGTTTGACCAAGCTTCCCAACACCCTCTCTCAAACTGAACCTGGGCAAAACATAAACTCAACCTGCACATTACTCTCAAACCTGCACATCACTTAAAAACATATCAAACAAGCTCAATTGACTGCACAGCTTTTTATGCTGAGTAGTTCCAACAGCCTTGGTTAGAATATCAGCAGTTTGATCAGCTGATGCAACTTTCTCAGTCTTAATGATACCAGCAGAAACTTTTTCCCTCACCACATGAACATCAATTTCAAAGTGCTTAGTTCTTTCATGAAAAACAGGATTTGCAGCAATTTGAATTGCTGAAATACTATCAAAAAAAGATTAATAGGATACAAGCTTTTAGCTTGTAAACTATGTAAAATATTAGAAATCCAAATCACTTCACAAGTAGCACTAGCCATGCATCTATACTCAGCTTCAGCTGAGGATCTAGATACAGTGGCTTGTTTTTTGCTTTCCAGGAGATCAGAGTTTTACCAAAAAAACACATAAAATCCTGAAACACACCTTCTAGTTTTAGGACATTTAGCCCAATCTGAATCAGTAAAGCATCTTAATTTGAAATCATTTTCTTTAAACACTTGAATACTAGTACCAGGAGAATTTTTCAGATATCTTAAAACTCTTAAAGCAATTTTCAGATATGATTGTAAAGGTGAATGCATATGCTGACTAAGACAATGTACAACATATGATATATCTGGCCTGGTATGAGTCAGATATATTAGTTTTCCTAAATTTTTTTTTGATATTCACCAACATTTTTAAGAAATTTATTAGATTCTGTCTCAACAACAGACAACACACAATCCTCAGGCAAAAAGAGTAGGGACAGGTTTAGAAGCAAGTAAACCAAATTCATGCAATAACTCCAAATAATACTTCTTCTGAGACATACAAACACCATTCTCATTCTCTAACACCTCAATACCCAAGAAATACTTAAGAGTACCAAGATCCTTCATCATGAACTTACTACTAAGATAAGTCTTAAATTCATCAATAACACCTTACTGTTACCAGTAACAACAATATCAATACCAAAAGAGCAAATCACTAGACTGTTTAATGTACAAAGAATAATCATGTTTGCTCTGTTCAAAACCATGCTCAACCAAGGCAGAAGTAAGTTTGGCATTCCACTTCCTTGGGGCTTGCTTAAGGCCATACAATGACTTATTGAATTTGCACACCTTAGTCTGACTATCACTCTCAAAACCCAAAGGCAAAGTCATATAAACTTCCTCTTCTAAATCACGATACAAAAAAGCATTGTTCACATTGACTTGCCCCCAAACAGTCAACTAAGTCAACCAAGGGTTCCTGGTCAACTAAGTCAAGCTATGAGGGAGGAAGTGATCAATTTATGATCCGGTGTAAGCACAGTGTATCCCCGGGTCGTTATGTCCCAGCGAGATTGAAATTGTGTTTTGAAACGTTTTGGGAATGAGTGACTTGGGAATAGTAACCAGATAAAGATTTTGATTTGATTTTACACTACTGATTGCTTAGAATTAAAATAATGAAATAGCATTAACAAATACAGAAATGCAAATATTCCTAAAAACCTAAATGCGTACTGAAAAAGTGGGAAAATGGAAAAATAGGGGGTAAAAATGCAACTTTTAAAAACTTAAAATGAAAAGAAAATTAAATTAAAAAGAAAATTATTTTTTTGATTATTTTATTATTTAAATATTAATTATTAAATAAAACTATTTAGAACTTAATAAAAATTCTATTTAAAGTAATCTAAAAAGAGTTATACTACAAATTTAAATTATAAAATTGCAAAATTAATTTCTAAAAATCTAAAATGACTTAAAAGAAATATAAAAATTAAAAATATGTATTTTTGTCTTTTTCTGAATTTAATATTAATTAATTACTAATTACTTATTAATTAACTAATTAACTAATTTAAATTACTCAAAATACTAAAAATGACTTAGATAATTATGAAATATTTTATAAAACTAATTAACTAATACAGGAGCTCTAAAAAATTATAAAAAGTTTATAAAAACTATTATTACACTATTTTATTAATTATTTACTTAGTTACTAATTAAAAATTATTTAAACTAATTTAAATGCGAATAATAGTAAATGAATAGTAAAAACTCTGAAACTAATTTCTAAAAATACTTTATGATTAATAAGAACTAGAAAAATTATAAAAAGATACTAGTGATTAAAAATAAACAGTAAGTGATTTTCTTTTTCGTTTTTTAATTAAAACTAATTTAACTATTATTAATTATTATAAATACTAAATGAAAAGATAAAAATCTAAGAAAATTATTATAAATACTACAAGTGACAGGGAACTTATGAAAATTATAAAAATGAAAATTGCTTTTTGAAAAAGCTGAACAATAAGCCAAATGGCTTAAATAGAAGCTATCACTTTATTAAAAGTGATTATTTTTGGAATTTTCTTTTTGACAGATGATTATATAATGAAAATAACCAACTTTTATGAAAACACTTTTTACAAAACTTAAAAATAAGCAATTTGGACACTAAAATGCTTAACATTTTATATTTTTGGATTTTTAATAATGAAAAAGCTCTTAATAAGCTCTACAGTACAAACAAGCTACAAATTAAGATGCAAACAAATAATATGAACACAAGTTAAGCTAAAGGAACTGAAAAAGCACAGTGGATAAGCCAAGATAAGTAAATAAGCAATTCCAAAATGCCACAGATACAAACAGACTAAAGTGCTAGATTGTAGACCTTGTGGGGACCACAGATAAGCTCAGGGGTCCAAAATTAAACTTGGACCAATAAGCTCACCTGGCAAGCTTCCAAATGAACCAAGAATCAAAGCTTAACTCCTACAAACAAGCTCTGTGTGAGCTTATGAAATATGGCCAAAAGCTCAGTGTATACTGACCACTCAGTATACACTGTCAAAATGGGACAAACAAGAAGCTATGTGCAGACCTATTAAATAAGCTTGGAAATGAAAAATAAGCACTGAATTATCAAGATGGTTGCTTGGCTTTCCAAAAAGCCAAGAATCATGCACTGGGGCCCACTAATAAGCTCTATGGAAGCTTATGAACTTAGATGAAAAAGCTGTGCACAGGGGAGGTCACAGACAAAAGAGCCAACTTTGACACTGCTTATTTATAAGCAAATGGATTCCAAAATGGAATTTTCTTTTTGAAATATGTAAACAAGCAACAAAATATTACAAAACAACAATTGGTTTGGATTTCCAATCTGTATTGAATCTTACAGATCAAAAAGAAAACTGACCATTTCACTGAGTATGCAAATTTTGACTTTTGAGATTTTCAACACATTTGACTTTTGTGAACTTTGGATCAATTCTACTTATTGATTATGTTATATTAGACTATAATAAGACTAAATTAAGCTAATACAAACACTTGTGAACAGATTTGATGAGATTTTGAACTAAAAATCTTGACAGATTATGAGTTGAATGGGATTAAAAGGCAATTTGACTTTCTTGCAAAAGACCACTAATTTTTATGATTGTTCTGAGCTAATAGGATCCTAAGTGACATGTACCAAGCAACAATAACCACACAAACTACTTAGAACACAGAGATCACAGTTTAACCAAACAAGACCTTTTGAAAACAGATTTTTGATTTTCAAAACAAGTGAATGATTTAGACTATGAAACTGATTCTTAAGCACTTATATTGATCTAATAAGTTGATTAGAACACATAAACAACAACCTAAATCACTTATTCCTATGGATTGCTAATATGCTATAATGACAGTGAAATCAAGAACATAAGCACAATAGAATCTAAATGAACAAGTACCTAATCTTAGCCAGTAAATTTACTTAAACACACCTAAGAAGCATAAATCTACAAAGAAAAACAGTAAACAAGCAAGGATTCAGAGGAATGAAAAATTGAGTTTTGGCTTACAATTTGCACTCCAGCTAGAAACAAGAACCAAGGACCAAAATAACCAATCCTATAGGCTTCCACAAGCCACTAACCCACTGCCATCCAATATAAACAGTGCTCCAGCTATCTACAATCTTCAACCTGCAAATTTTTTATTTTTCACTGATTTTTTGTATTTTTTTGTGATTTTTGCTTTTTGATTCTAAACTGAGTTTTAGAGTATCTAAAAGCTTTTAGAAGCTTTCTAGGAGCTTAAGTGATCCTAAGAAGTCCAGAACATAAACCTTAAACACTTTAAGCTAAATATGAGATTTTTGAATTTTTGAAAAGTGTATAAACTGAGAATGGAAAGTAAACTTGAAATTGATATTAATTAAACTTCAAATTACATTAAGAAAAGAGATTACAACACTTCTTGACTAAATTTTATAACTAAAAACAGAGTTTACATGAAAACGAGCTAAAATTATACCAAGTAGACTTCACACACTTCTCTGCTTCATCTTCTTCCTTTTATAGGCACCAATTAGGGTTCTTGATAGTCTCTGAGTGAATTCTTGGCCATTGGATGATTTATCTTTGATCTGAGCCCTTGATTGAATTTTGGCGCCAAAATGGTTTTATAACCATTTTTCTGTTTTTTATTGCAAGAGGGTGAAAAAGTTTAAAAAAAAAACGGACGATAACGTAAAAAAATGGACGAAAACGTAAAAAGGTGGACAAAAACGTAAAAAAAATGGACGAAAACGTTAAAAAACGGATGAGAACGTTAAAAAATGGACGAAAACGTAAAAAGATTGACAACGGTGCAAAATATTAACGGAGGGACTAACAGTGCAAATAAGTTAACGGATAAACTAACGACCATCCAAATTAGGGACTAAATGTGTGACAAATTTTCAAAAAAGGTTAATATTAGAACACAACTTTCAAAATTATGGTTAAATATGGTAATTAATTAGTTGGTATATCAATCTGGGACAAATCTGTAAGTTTGTTGGTAATCTGTAGCTTTTACCCAATTTTATAACTAAAAACAGAGTTTACATGAAAACGAGCTAAAATTATACTAAGTAGACTACACACACTTCTCTGCTTCATTTTCTTCCTTTTATAGGCACCAATTAGGGTTCTTGATAGTCTCTAAGTGAATTCTTGGCTATTGGATGCTTTATCTTTGATCTGAGCCCTTGATTGAATTTTGGCGCCAAAATGGTTTTATAACCATTTTTCTGTTTTTTATTGCAAGAGGGGGTGGTGCATTTATTGTAGTGGGTTAGGTAGGTGAAGGTGATGGGGGTGAGTGGTTTGGGCGGTGGGAGGTGACTGCTAAGTTGGAGGTGGTGAGGTGATGGAGATGCAGGCAAGTGGGGTGGGGAAGAAGAGAGGGAAGGAACGGGGTTGGGTTTTTTTTTTTATAAAAAATGGGGGTTTTGGGCTAAGGGTGTGTTGGGCCAGTGAAAAGGGCCACAGTGAAAAGGGTTGGGATGGGTTATGTTTATTTTTGGGTTGGATTTGTTTTGGGTTTGGGTTTATAAGTAATAATAGGTCCATTTGGTTTGTATAGATTTAACAAGGACCAAATTTGTATTTTTGGATTTTTAGGGACTGAATTTGTCAACTCTCCAAAGTATCTTCAAGGGTGATTTCTTGCCAATTGTGAATAGTACAAGGACCTTTGTTGACTTTTTCCACTTTTGAGATTTCCAGGGACCTTTTCTGCCAACTTTGAAACTTGAGGGACCAAGTATGTAATTTTACCAAACTTTTCACCCAAGGACTATTTTTGCCAATGTTTCACAATACAAGGACCATAATTGTTATTTTCCAAAAGATTTTAATCCCAGGGGCTATTTTTGACACTTTTGCAAAGTTCAGGGACTAAACTTGTAAACTTTTGAAACTTTTCATCAAAGGACTAATTATGACAACTTGTGATTTTCTAAGGACTTTGGTTGACTTTTCTTTCAAAATTAATGCTTACGGACTAGATTTGACAAGTTTTGAAAGTTGAGGGACTGAAACTGCCAATTATGAAAACTTTGTTCGTTTTTCATTTGTTTTCAAACATTTTACATCTAAAACATATAAAACACAACCCTGGGATATTTTCAGTATTTTGATGCATATTTGGGTGTTTTTGGATGTTTTGGCAGTTCATATAAGACAAAAATGATGAGTATTTACACACTCATCACACATCAAGTTGATACAAAGGCCAACCATTAGACACAGCAATGCACATAAGACATCTTACAGTAACTATCTTAACCACAGGCCTAATTCTTTCATCAAAGTCTATACCCTCTCTTTGACTAAATCCCTTAGCAACAAGCCTAGCTTTATACTTTTCAATTTCACCATTAGCTTTATATTTGATTTTGAAAATCCATTTACAACCAATTAGAGTTCTTCCAACTGGCAACTCAGTTATAGTAAATGTTTTATTTCTAATCAAAGCTTTAATTTCTTTATCCTTTCAACAATGCCATTTTGCTGAGGGGTATAGGTAAAAGAAGCTTGTTGTCTTTAAATCATTTTTAGGCACAGATAAAACTTGATTAGCAGGATGACCAAGCCTGCTATGCCACAAGTCTTTAGAAACATTAAAACACATAACCATATTAGACATACTCACAGAATTGCCACTATGCATGTCAAACAAATACAATCCACCAGACTCACTACCAGTCCCCAGAACAGTCTCCCTTTTCAAGTTCGAATATAACATTTTTCCTCATCAAAACCAACAAACATCTTACTATCTTTAATGAGTTTATTCACAGATAAAAGACTAACACAATAACCACAGACAACTAAAACATCATATAACACCACATTGCAAGTCAACCTAAGATTGCCAACATGACTTATATTGGAAAGAGTCCCATTAGGATGACCCACAGTAATATTTAAGCCACAAACATCAACAACATTAAACATACCACTAGTAGAAACAGTAAGATGCTGATTAGCACCAGAATAAATAATCCAACCCAAAGTAACAGTTTTAACCATAAGACCAGAATTAGCAACAAAATACTTAGAAAAATTCATATTAAACCACACATTTCTGTTAAAGAAGGAAGCACTACCTGCCATGTTAGCATGTATGTTTCCAGAAGGAGTATCATTAATCAATGACAGCAGTTTCTTCATCTGTTCAGAAGTAAAACCAGAAGAAAGATTGACAGATGACTGCGTATCATTACACTTAACATCAACATTATTAGCATTATAATTCTTTTTAACACCAGTGTTTGGAAATTTTTTGAAATTAGGAGGAAATCCTACAAGTTCAAAACACCTATCAATAGTATGCCCAATTTTTCCCCAGTGTTTACAACTTAGATTAGGATTAGGTCCTCTGTTCATAGTATTACTAGTGTTTCCTTTAATGTTATTAGTATTGGTATTAGCACTTCTATTAGAATTGTTAAAAGACTTAGCAGCAAAAGAAGAGGCATTCCGTTTAGACTCAGTAACACCAGAGGATTCAGGAATCCCTCTGTAGGACTCCTCTCTGGAAATAGCTATGTGTTTGCATCTTTCATATCAGGGAGAGGATCCCTGGTGAGAATAGCACTTCTGGTGGGCTGATAATAGTCATCAAGGCCCATCAGGAACTGCATAAGCTTTATGAGTTGTTGGTGAACTAACAACTCTTTACTAGCAGCACAATCACATTTAACTTTACATATACATTTAGGCAGTTTAGTTAAAGCATCAAATCCTCTCCAAAGAGAGTTTAATCTGTGATAATAATCAGCAACAGAACTACTACCTTGTTTAATACCATTAATTTTTTGTAAAAGATTAAACACAATAGATGTAACACCCCCATTTTCACGTTTCGCAGCGGATTTAGGGTTGGGGTATTACTTCATGGAATCACAGTTACAGTAATAGAAAACAACTCGAAAAGAGACGTTTTTAGAAAATAGGTTATCATTTATTAAAATATCAGAGTTTTTACAGTAAAAGGTATACTTTTACTAATGTTGAGGTCCCAAAGTCTGAGTAATAGGTTATGTTTCAATGATAACCGGTTTGAAAGTCCTCCGAGTTTAGTGCCTCCTCCTGCCATAGCTCCGTATAGCAATATACCTAGGATACATGCTTAAAAAGTCAACACTAGGTGTTGAGTGAGAATCATAGGTTTAGGTGTTAGTAAATACAAGTTCCACAGGGTTCAGTTGATACACCCTTCAAGGAAAATGTAGTGTTTATGACAATTGTAATGCATTCTACAATTATCATGAGTAGGGTATGTTGCACTAAACTCATGAACCACACGTTAACAATCCGGGTCATGGGGGCTGCAGACCCAACCATGAGGGGATGAGAAGGTTAACTTGCCAAAGTTAATCCTTTAGAGGGTTCAAATATAGTACTTATTGATACCATCCAAAAAGATGTAGTATCAACGGGAGTTGTCAAACTCCAATAGATCTATCAACTATACTCGCGTTCGCTTGGGTAAAATATCCCAAAAGATTAGATTCATGAATTTTAGTTATGTAGTGGTGGCAGATAGTTTACTCGTGCAACAACCAAAGAAAAAGACTTGTATTCTATTTAAAGAACGTATCCCCCTCACAGGGTTTGCAAAGCATTTAGAAAGCGTTTAAAAGGTGTGAGGCTATGAAAACTCACATGGGCTTAGGAAAATCTTATTGATGCAAAAAGTGACTCGGAAACTAGACTGCCTTACTCACGTATCCTGATGGTTTTGTAGGTGTGGATGTATGTCAAGCTCTAGTTGTTTTGTTTAAGTTTCTTAAGTAATCATCCTTAGGGTTTTTAGTGTTTTAGTATAACATAACACCGTTCAGGCCATCACAATTCAGAAGTATAAGACTCCTCACATGAAGCTCCCTACTATTGTATTATGTTATCAACATAATACCGTTCGGGTCATTATAATTCAGAAGTTAATACTCCTCACATGAAGCTCCTTACTATTGAGTTATGTATTTATTTAGAGTTTAGTTATAACATAATACCGTTCGGGCCATCATAATTCAGAAGTACATGCAATAATCGTTTGAGGAGCCAGGGCACTTTAAATCGTAAACCCAGCAAACTCGTCAAAACGAAATATCCACATAATACTCCTCACATGAAGCTCTCTAGTATTGTGTTATGCTTATAACTTTAATACTTTTACTTTATACCCTTATATTTTAATATATTTACAAAATCTACCCTAAACTTATAATACTTATATTATTTATACTTATAACTATCTATACTTGACATAATTAGTCCCTATACTTCTATGTTTTAGGAAAATGACAGATGACCCTTGGACTTATAAGTTTTCTATATTTACCATTTATACCCTTTACTTTATAACTTTTACAAAACTAGTCCTTATTAGTTTATAACTATTTTACTTTCTATCCTAAGGTTTTATAACTTTGCAAAAAGGGTCCTTATACTTATAACTTTTAAAAAATGTCAAAAATATTCCCTAGACTTAATATTTTCAGAAAGTTACCATATGTACCCCTATGCATGGAAAACTTTGCAAAACTAGTCCTAATTCCATGCAAACTATATTTTTATGAAACAAAAAGGTTTCCTAGCTTATGTTTAACTAATATTAGCTTATCTAAGTTATCTAAACTAGCTTATGACTTGTGGAAAGGGCTTATAGCATATAAACATGTATTCGACTGTAATTGGGGTTTAAAAAGAAAACTAGCATGTTTTAGTGATCAAGGCTTAGGCAAGGGTTCCTATGTGATCTAAAGCATCCTAATACTATACTAGTACTGAACTAAAGCTAATAGAACTAGTAAAGAAAGCTTACGTGACCAGTTGGGGTTTAACGAGGGGTAACCTAGGGTTTTAGGGTTTTCTCGACCAAAATAGAACTCGACAAGCATGCAAGACCTATACCACTCGACTTCTAGGGCTACTAGGGACTCACTACTACTACTAGGACCAGATATGTTAAGGTGAAGAGAAGATAAGAGGTGTGAATGAAATTAAGAGGGGACGGGGGGTATTTATGGGGTACGCTTGGAGTAGTGACCAGAAAAGAAGAAGGAGGTGTCGAGGGGGGGGAGGTGACTCACACAAGCTACTACCTGACTAATAAAAGCTACCTAATGACTAGGATGCCCTATAGACGGTTCTAGGGTGGTTTGAGGTGGAAATGAGGCCGCGGCATAAGTAGGTGATGCACCTACTTGTAAGCAGCCATGGAGGTGTGTGGTTGTGTGCTAGGTTGTGACATGGTGATGACTAAGCTGCTAGGTAGGTTGCTAGGAGTGGTGGTAGGGTGCTTGGTTGCTTATAGTAGGTAAAATCTAGGTTTAGGCTTAGTTTAGGGCTTAATCTAGCTTAGTGAGTGATTAGGGTTTTGCCTAGGGTTTAGTACCTAGGTTAGGTTCCTAAGAGTGTCTAGTGGGTAATCCTAAGTCCTAAGAGGCTTATACTAAGTGGTGGTAGCTTATGGGAAAGATTTGGGAAGATTTGACCTAGTTTTCGGGAAGTTATAACCTAGTTATGGTTTTGTGCCTAAGGGACTTGTACCTAAGTTCTAATGGGTTGTACTAGTGTCTAAGGGTGCTAAGATATCCTAATGTTCCTAAGGTAACTCATACTTAAGCCTTGGACACTTTCAAACTAGTTTAGTTAAGCATTTAGGGTTTAGTAAGCACATAGACCTAAGTAGGGTTTAATTAGGGTTCATTAAGGTTTTGTGATGTGTTTAGTGTGTTAAATTGGTAAATTACTTATTGTGGTGTTGTTGTGATCTTATGCTTGACATACCATGGGTTTATAGGGTGTGAGTGTTGAGTTATTTGGCTTGTGTGGATACGTGAGCAGGTCTAGAGAGTCATGCAAGTAATGAATGCGTATAAAAAGCAAAAATTTACCTGTGAAATACCTACTATAGGTATTTGTAATGAGAATGATAGTGGTGAGATTTTGTGGGTTGCTAAAATAGAACCATCAAATTTATCATAGGTCTCCTATAACTCTTTCCAAACAGAAGCAACATTATCAGAATAAACAAGACCAAGATACACATCTTAAGACATATAATTCATAATCCAAGTAAGGAGAATGGCATTACACCTGTCCTACTGAGCATTCAAGACATCACTATTCACATAAGCATCTTTAAGACAAGTTCCATCAATAAAACCAACTTTATTCCTAGCTTGCAAGGCAAGTTTCATAACACTAGACCAAATTCTATAATTTTCAGTTCCCAAAAGTTTGAGAGGAATTAAAGTAGTGTTACTATTATCATTGGTCTAAACATGTAATGGATTACCGGCATCAAGGTTATTAATCAAAACAGGGGTACCACTACCCTCACCAATAGCCATAATAACAACTAATCAAGAAACAGATAAAAACATACAAACAACCAGAAACAAACAAAGAACAAGTAACCACAACTAAACAATAACCAACAACCAAACATACAAATAAACCAATAATCAAACAGATAACAACCACATAACCAACAATCCTCAACCAACTTCCAAGACTGCCTGAGATCCTAAACTCCAGCTACCAAGAATCAAACTTAGAACTAATAAAACTGAAAAACGGAATAACGAAAAACACACCCCCAAGAGTAACAAGCAACCAGCCAAGAAAACTGGGATTGGCCATAGCAGGTTTCCGTACCACTCAATGGTGGCAGGTTAAGGAGTTAACCAACCCGTTTGCGCCTTCTTGACCAAATCACTGTTATCTTAAAGGAAAAGAACAACTTACAATGGGGTTAATCCAAGAAATAATGCGGAAGATATCACAATGACACTTGATTCACTTAGTCTAGTGTAAAAGTGATGAAGAGCGGTCCCAGATGTCACCAACAACAAAGCCCCCAAATTCTCAAATTAGGGTTTCTACAAACCCAAATCAAGAACACCACAAAACCACCAGAACAAACACAATCGGATCCAAGAACACAACGGCCGTTAAGAAAACGACATCAATCAACACCAGAGCCAATCAATTCAAGAAACCCCCAATTAAGATCCAAACCCTAGAAACCCTAGCAAGTCTGAACCACCAATTTCTCATAACCTGGCTCTAATACCATGTAAAAATGGTTCAGAACTCAGAACAATACTACTATTACACCCAGCCAACCACCCCTTGGTGTATTTTATTAATCAACAGCTATAGAAGATAAGTCCTAAACGCTTCTTACCATACAATAAAAAGACAATGATTAATCCCCTTCAGAAGGGCACCAATCCAAATCCTCACTTACAACAATTCACCCAAAACTCAGATTCACCCAAATAAAGAGATTGGGTGATCAATACAAAGACTAAACAACCTAACAAATATCAAAGAGGATATCAAGACTAAGACTAACAAATTCAGAGAGAAAATAACAACTGTGTGAATGAGAGAATGAACTCGTATGAAATCCTAGATCTTGTTCAGAGATTATATAGAGACAACTTCCACTTTGGCCCTTAAGCTTTTACTCTTTAGCTAAACACAGCTGAAACATAAAACATCTTTAGAATGTCCAGCTTTAGTCCCTGAACTTAAGTTGACCTTCAGTTTGACCAATATTCCCAACACACTCAAACTCATTCAACAATACAGTTTTAGACAAATTTTCAAGAGCCATAAAAACTCCGCCGATGTAACTAAACTATGATTTAAAGTTCTTGTGACATCTTCGCAACGCGATTTACGAGTGCAAGTATCATATAAATGTAAAAGATAGCCGCTATTTATGAAAACCAGATTGACTGCGTCTTGCATTAACGGTTAATACCAAGGCGACCTCAGACGTACAATGTAACTACTCGATGCAAACAATAGCCATGCATGGAAACTCCCAAATGGAGATCACATTAGTAGTCAAACTAACATTCAAAAGCGTGTGTCTTCTTTCTTTTCTTTATATATAAAGTTATAGATGCACCCAACATTTTCATTACTCATTGACTTCATCATCTTCCTCAAACAAGCAAATAAAAAAATTTCACACTACTACAATCAATATGGCCTTAAAGGTGAACTTGGTGTTGCAAAAAAGTGACATGATTCATAAGAAAGAAAAAGTTTTTAGTAACAAAATCACACGTATATCTTGTAGAGCCAAAGAGTTGCACATGCACAACATTTTTAGTTTCCATGACCTTAAGAAAGGGGAGAATTTCATATATCCCTCTAAAAGTTATATGAAATTCTCCCCTTTCTTAAGGTCATGGAAACTAACATATTTAGTTACATATTTAGTTTCCATGACCTTAAGAAAGGGGAGAATTTCATATATCCCTCTAAAAGTTTTTTAAATTTTTTATATACCCAATTCGGTATTATAATTTTTTGTAGCCAATTGACTACAATTTTGTGTCATAAATGTAGGTTCCTAATTCTTTTATGAATCCATATTTTTTTTCTGTGGGTCTCTAATTCATTGCTTGTATATTTTTTTGTGAAGAATTGTTACCAATTGACTACAAAAATTATAATCAAGCTTTCCCTTTTGTAAAATATGAATATCATATTTGCCTATTTTTATATATTTAAATTAAAACATGTTACTATATGACCATTATACTCTCTTTTATCTTTATGCTAAAAATGATGACAAACTCAACAATCAATAATTTCATATACACGAAGCTAATACGCATAGGCCCTCTACCTTGACAGGCACGCCAAGTGATA
Organism: Artemisia annua; assembly: GCA_014162995.1. Classification (NCBI taxonomy): domain Eukaryota; kingdom Viridiplantae; phylum Streptophyta; class Magnoliopsida; order Asterales; family Asteraceae; genus Artemisia; species Artemisia annua. Next base: position 15,825 of record LBNU01008412.1, on the reverse strand, counting down.
TTCAAAAGAGTAGTGCTACGCCCACAAACAATCTCCCACAAACAACTCCCAAAAAATGACTGGAAGTATTTGATTGGCTTAAAAAAACAAAGGCGAGAAACTAGACCCAAATACATCAATCAAATGAATCCAACTCATTTTGTGGGAGATTATTTGTGGGTGTAGCACTACTCTATTAAAAAATGGCACATGAATATCTGATGCAAAAGTAGGGTTTGGACTCCAACTTTTACTAAAATAAGATAAAGTAGTAAAACTTTAATTCATTACCGTAACCTAATTATTTTAATGCTTCTTCTAAATTTAAAGACAAACACCAAAAGTATATGTATAGAAAAAAGATAAGAAAATATGGATCGAAGCTAACCAGTACAAGTATATGAAGAAGAGGCTAACGGTAACGGTAACGGCATCAGGTACGCCAGTAAGAGAAGAGAAATGTGTGTTTGGTTTTCCAATAACACGTATCTTTCGTGACCAATGTAATTTGGATATCTGATTAAAACATGTCTTTATTTTGTACAACTATTCCCGAAGTGTCCAAACAGGTAATTTTCGATTTTTAAAAAACTACCACTTTTGAATTCATTGCTTATAAGAGCGTTGCGTGCAGTAACATAAGTCAAAGCGTCACCTTAGCGTCACCTCATTTTTTTTCCTTTTTCACTTACCTCTCACTTACATATCCAAAAACAACCTCACCGGTAATTTAAGCCAAAAACCCACTTTTGAGACTCACTATACCTAATTAAAAGACAAAAAACCAATCAAAAAAAAGAACACAAAACCTCCCATTTGGCGTACGCCAAATTATTGGCGAAATGTTTAGCGAGAGTGTGTGTGTGGGGGAGGGGGTAGTAACATGCATTTGGCTTAAGCCAAATGAAGTGATATGTAGATTTTGCGTGGTAGCTCCTGATTGCACCAAATTAACACTTTTTAGAGTTGTAAGCTTTTTGTTTTAAAAAAAAGTTCTTCCAAATTAAATAGCTTTGTTTGCTAAGCTAACTTAAACTTCATGCTTTTATTTTAATCATGTAGTTTCTAAACAAAAAGATAACAAATGAAGCTTTTTAATTTTTTTAGAGCTGTTTAAACTTGAATATAAATAATTACCTTTTGTTTATTTAACATGTGTCTACATGTTTCTCTCTTCTCTCATTGAACTATAACTTATTTATACTTTTTATCTCCACATTTTATAGTTAACATAATAACATATAATATGTTATATTATTTTATATTACCTAGTTTGTGTTATTTTTTTAAGAATAAAAACGTGTACTAGTTAAACTTGCAACATCTTCTATTGTAAATAATATGTGCTATGTAACATGCATTTTGCTTAAGCCAAACGAAGTGCTATGTAGATTTGGCGTTGGTGACTCCTGATTGCACCAAATTAACGCTTTTTAGAGTTTTAAGCTTTTTGTTTTAAAAAACAAGCTCTTCCAAATTAAAAAGCTTTGTTTGCTAAGCTAACTTAAACTTCAAGCTTGTTGATATAAATAATGTATAAAAACGTTATTCATATTTTTCGATATCCCTAAGTTTTGACGATCACAAAATGTAAAAACATTAAACGCAAAATTAATACGTAAACAAGTATTTAGCAACTAATATCACTTCATCCAACAAAATCACTTAAGGTATGAATAAACAAGTGTCTAATACATTTTATGATCAAAGGGATTTTTATTTAAACATTACAAAGTTTATAAAATTATATATACACTTTATATTTCTTTGAAAAACATATTTGGTAATAAAAGAAAATGTTTAATTCATAATAAATAAATGAATTCAAATTTTTAACCAAAATCAGTTAGTTTTTCACCAAATAAACTTTCCCTAGAAAAAGACAAGAAAACTGCCCGTTTCAGGAGGGCGGCCCCCTTAATTATAAGAGGCGGCCCCCTTAATTTTAAGGGGGCCAGCACGCTCCTCTTGTCAGAAACTTTTGCCTATAAATACCCTCTCAAACCTGGTATTTTTCCTCACCTTTTGCACGAAAATTTTTAGATCCAATTCTCTCTAAACATCCTTCTAACAACCCTTTGATCATAAGATTATTAATCCTTGTTTCAAGTGATCCAATCTTTTCATTCCCTCATCTCTCAAAGTGCAAAAGAAGAATACTCCTTCAACAATCAAGTTAAGAAGTATTGTACATTTGTGTACATTGTCTAGTAGTTGTGTATATTACTTGTAAAGGTGTAGAAGGCTTGTAATTAGATAGATCTAGGTGTGTTAGTTGTGAGTAGAAGTAGTGAAGAAGAAGTAGAGTTGTGAAGAGCAAGAAGTAGTGAAGTTGTGAAGTAGGGAAGGTGTGTAGTAGTTGTGGTGTGTACAAGTTGTCTAGGAGTTGTGTTAAGTTGTGTATTGGGCCATATACAATTGTGTATATGTGATTTGATATAACAAAATTACATATGCTTCAATGAAGATAATTGAAGGACTAAATATGCATAATGAAGATTCTACAAGCTGATGGAGTATATGCAAAATACTTATCTTTATTAAAGATATCAGAAGATCTTGCATAGAAGATTACAGAAGATATTGTTTTACTTGTAGGTTAAGTTTGTAACCCTAGCACCTCTATTATATAAAGAGATGACAGGCACGTAGTTTATAATAAGAAATATACACACAAACATACACGTCCCATATATTATTTAGTTCATAGCTTCAAGGTTGTAAAACCCTATCACTATTAAGGGTGATCGTATTAATAATATTGAGGCTTAGTTTTATATTATTATTGTGTTCTGCTATTCTTATTATCCATGTTCTTCTTAGCCTTACTGAGTAGATTCCGCATACTCATTAAAGTTACAGGTAGAATTCCACTTAGTAGTTTTGTAATTGTTCAAGATTGCTAAACCCTTTATAAGTTAAAGGTTAAAGTTCCATACTACAACAACTGTCTACGAATTGGGATCTACATGTGGTATCAGTCGCCGGGGGGAAATTCTACATAAGAAGAACGATTTCTGATCCAGTGAAGTTTGCAGTGATGGCCACTTTTTACACATCATCCAGTAATCCAAACAAGAAGGTAAAATTCTGTGTTACCTGTCATGCTTCTTATCAAACCTTGCTTAAAGATCTTGAACTTGAAAAAGAGAATCATAGAACAACTAGGGCTGAGAAACTAGGATATATATTTACTCTAGAAGAAGTAGAAGCTAAAGTTCTTGTTTATAAAGAGAATGAAAAAGCTTGGACAGTTAAGTACAACCAACTAGAGTATCAATTAAAATTAAGTGATTGGAAGTTAGGTTGTAAGATATTAGAAGTTGAAAAGCTTCTCAAGGAAAGGGATGATCTTTTACAAAAACTTGCTAGTTGGAATGAATCTAGTCAATCTAGTGAATCTGTGAAAAGTGAAAGTTTAGGTGAGAAGAATGATACACTAGAATCACCTACACAAACTGATAAGATTGATAGGCATAAGGTCATCATTGAAGATTGGGTTGAACGTGATGATAAAGTAGTTCCTGAAGGTTTTTCAAAGGTTAAAAAGAAAAAGAGCTTGAAGTCTGTGAAGTTTGCTGAACCTTTAGAAACCAAACCTGTTAAAAGTCACAAAAAGTCTAATAAAAACCCTAGGAAAAACAAAAATAGTCCTAGAGGTAATCAAAGAAACTGGAATGAGATGATAACTCAAAAACTAGGGAAGAATTTTGAGTTTCAGAATAAAGCTTGCTATGTTTGTGGAAGTTTTGATCATCTGCAGTATACATGTAAACACAAGAAACCAGTTAGTGATCAAAAGCAGGTATGGAACAACTCAAGGAGGGTTAAACATAGGAATTTTTCAAGTGATTCTAAATATCCTCAACAAAGAAGGTCTTTTAACCCATCAGCAGTACTTACTAAACAAGGATTGAAACTAATTGTTGGGCCTAAAGTGACAAGATCAGTACTTTCTCAAAGTACTGATAGGTTATCTCAAAGTACTGCTAGGCCAAAAGAAAGTACTGCTAGGCCGAACTCAGAGGTTAATGTTATTAAGACTTCAGCTAGATGGGTTTGGATACCTAAACAAGAAGAATTAGATGTTTCTGAAAAGAAGAATCCATCAAAAACCTTAACACGATATGATTATGTTGATGCTTATGGAAGATTCAAGTCTATTCTGGCTTGGGACTTCAAAAGGCATTAATTCTTAATGTGTTGTGTGCATAGTAATTCACAGAAAGTGGGTGATTGAGAATTGCTATGGTGTATGGTGTTCGTGAACATGAAGGTTTATGGTGTTTATTCAAAGTACTGCTTCTTGTCGAGAATATGAGATGTTGCTAGTGAAAAACACAGGTTTGTGCTTCATACGGGATTATATATGAGCATTCTTGTATAAGTACAAGTATTGGTTGCTAAATTAAGGGGAAGTGACTATGGATTGTTAAAGTACTGCTTGTTTCAAATTGATAGATTTAGTAACACTACAACAACAAAGGGAGTGTCATAAAAGGTCATGGGAGGAAGGAGAACATGGAATAGCAACAAATTTTATGACAATTTGTGATAGATTTTGTGTCACTAATTAGCGATTAGTTAGTTGGGACGTTTGTGTACGTAGTGCTCGTGTTGACCGACATGTCTTGCAGTATCGGGTAACACATGGTTTGATTTCTCGGATGCTTTATGGTTATTATTTTTGAGAATTCAAGAGCAAGTTAACATAAATTTCAGGGGAAGTGTATACAAGTTGCTTATGTTCACAGATTCCCTATTCGATGATTACAAAAAGGGGAAGGAGTTAACATGAAGATTATTTGCAGCTTATTTATGTGTGTTTGTTTCATTCACGGAGATGATTACATCTCAACTTCTCTATTTAAGGGGAAGTTCGTACATGACTTTGTTTATTTTGTTATCATTAAAAAGACAAAATAAATACAAGAATGAAACAATGGGATTGAAGATTATCATCATTGAAGATTGCTGAATTCATGGAAATAGTTTTGTAATATCAAATAGGGGAAGATTGTTGGGCCATATACAATTGTGTATATGTGATTTGATACAACAAAACTACATATGCTTCAATGAAGATAATTGAAGGACTAAATATGCATAATGAAGATTCTACAAGCTGATGGAATATATGCAAAATACTTATCTTTATTAAAGATATCAGAAGATCTTGCATAGAAGATTACAAAAGATATTGTTTTACTCGTAGTATTTTGTAAACCCTAATATCTCTCTATATAAAGAGATCAAGGGTGTAGGATTTTATGAATAAGTCTTTCATAATGTAGTCGACTAAAGGTGTGTGTGTCTAGGGCGTAGATTATAAACGCCTAGACTAGTGTTAGTTAGTTAGTCTCAAGATCAATTCATTGATCCTTGTTATAGTTTAGATAACACGTTATTAATATAATTGAGGCTGATTGTTGGGAAAAACCTTGTTTATAATGTTGTTCTTATTCCGCTATGTTTTATCATATGAACATTATTATTCCTAGATGAAGGTCTAAACAACCTAGAGCTACAACGATCTATGGAGTTAAACGATCTTATCAATTGGTATCAGAGCCTGGGGCTCTCGATATCTAGGATTAACAAGGTTACTGTTGAAGAGAAGCAGCTGTGAAAAAGGTTCAATCAGGTTTAAGGTTTTCTTGAATTTTAAGATTTACTGTTTATCGACAAAACTCATATGAAGCAAACCTCGTACAGTAAATTGGCTTGCAATATTTGATGTCTAGGGGCTTATTTTGTCGATTAGTGCATTAATAGAAAGAACCTTCTACTCGTTAATATTTTATTGGTCGATTAATACAGAGATGTGGGGCTTACAATTCGATTTGGTTTTTGATACTGCTGTTGCTACTTTGTTCGTTATAAAATAATTAACGAGGGTCAGCTGGTTTGTCACGTGATGGAGTATATGAGATGAGTATTTATTCACTTTTTGAGATGCAGCGTGGATAGGTGGACAAGGATTTTGTCATCTACTGAATGTTGTATATTGAAGATTCGTTTTTGTGACCCTATATCTACGATACATAGATTGGTTAATATTTTAACGTGGGTCAGTAGTTAAGATTGGTTGGTCGACGTTAATCATGGGGCTGAGGTGCTATATTTAATGGGTCGACTGGTGGATAATAATTCAGAAGGTTTCTTCAAAGAAAATCTAGTACGAATTGATTTGTCGATTTGTGGTTTATTCATAATTATAAACGTGGGTTAGTGGAGCAGATATTGTCGATTATTGCAAGTAGACAGGAGATATAAATCTCGAATTGAAAGTGCTGCTATGTTCAAAGGTTATTAATTCTGTGGTTATTAATTTTGTTTGTTGTATTGCACATGGTTTATTTGTTTCAAGAACATGGGCAAAGACTTAAGTGCATTCGTTAAATTGAAGCAGGTTTTAAAGTCCAAAGTACTGTTGTTCCAATTATTAAAGTACTGTTATATTTGAAAGTACTGCTACGTTTTTTTTAATCAAAGTACTGCCCGTGATTTGTTCAAAGTATTGCTCTCTCGAACCAAGGTACTGCTACGTGGTCTGCTCGAATGAAGGTACTGTTGCGTAAATTTGAAAGTACTGTTGCGTGTTTATTATCAAAGTACTGCTTCTCGTATACTGCTGCTAACAAGGTACTGAAAGTACTGCTCGTATTCTTTCCAAAGTACTGCTTCAAGATAATTTATGGCGACGAGTAAATAGCTTTATGGTTCAATATCTATGCATGGTTTACAAGCAGTAAGGGGAAGTACATATGCTTAAGTTGAGATGAGTTGATTAGTTTGGTTTTGGATTACACACACAGAATGGTTATTTGGTTCACACACACAGGAAGAAGTTTTGTTCTTAAAGGTTTTAAAAGGCTCGTATTTGGTTCTTATTGGATTAATTGATTACGAAGAAGGTTGAATATCATTTATTTGATGTTGTAGTTGAGTTTCACAGGTGCGTGTTCTTATCATATCTCAAAGTTTGAGACACTTTGGAGATAACTTGTTCGTGCGTTAAAGATGTGACAAAGACTTGATAAATCTAGCCAAAGAGTGTGATTTTTCTTATGATGCTCTATGCACACATTGGCTATCACTTAAAGGAGTTACATTATAGTGCTCAGTGTCTCATATTAGTTGAGGATTTTGTCAAGAGGTTGCGGTCTACTTATACTATTGTTTTTCTGGTATGAGTTTGGAGTCACGTGGTTAGTACAAGACATAAGACACAAGTTTGGGTTATTCTACTTCTTCATCAAGTTTGTTATATTTGGTTTTCTTCACAAGTAATCATTACAAGGAGCTTACAGATTTGAAGAATCATGAAGATGATTAACACATTGATTTCAGGGGAAGCATATTATGATGTGTTTTAATCATTTGACATTCATGCATCACTCAAGGGGAAGTTTTGTCTACGTTCTCTATTTGTTGATAACAAAAAGGGGAAGAAATACTAGAGTGGCATAGCATGATTTTAGAGGAAGACAAGATTGTTTCATTCATGGCGAGATTTAATTATCTCAATTTCTCTACTTCGTCTAGGGAAGTTCGTACAAGAAGGTGTTTGTTTTGTTACCATCAAATAGGGGAAGATTGTTGGGAATTATATTTATTGATTTGATGATACAAAACAAGAAGAATGAAACATGAAGGGCTTCAAGTGACAAGATGGGAAATTACAAAAAGATGGAGAATTTTGAAGATTCTAGAAGATTTACTTAAAAGATTTAGTTTCCTAATTGTATTATGATTCCTCTTGTAAACCCTAGATGTCTCTAGTATATAAAGAGACATAGGGTCATTAGTTTCATTGTACGTACAAGATATAAACATCAAAGGTGTGTGTGTGTGGGAACCTAAGCGTAGGGATTTGGGAAAACGCCTAGGGTTTAGTTAGAGTTAGTTGGTTAGTCAGCCTCAAGGTCGTTCTACCTTGATCAAGTAGGATTGGGGCTGTAAATTATTAAGTGTTAGAGATTATGAATGTAAAACCTTATTCATAATAATGATTGATTCTATGTTTGAATATTCCGCCTTCATTATTATGCGTTCCTAGATATAGTTAATAATTAGACATCGTCTAAGAGCTTCAACGATCTTATCATTGTGTAGTGGTGTGAGATTGGTTCTAGCTACTATTAGAACCCGACATTTAGCTTAGTGTCGTTAATTGGTGTAAGCAAAAGTTGTGTAAGGTTTTCTCCGCCATAAGGGAGCTTGTTGACATAGTGAAGAAAACTCTCGAGTAGGTGACTCGGGGAGTGGAGTAGGGCAAGGAAGGTGTCCTTGTAGCCGAACCACTATAAATCCTTTGTCTCGCAGTTAGATCTTTCCAACTCTAACTTATTACTTAGCTTACTTACTTACATCTCGTATATAGCTATAATTGTTTATATTATGCATGTGTTGATTTTACATACTTAGCTTACATCGTTATTATTTTTCATACCTAGATATAATTGTTCATATTGTTCAAGACTTGAGTTCACATAAGATCGAATCAAAGTTTTAAGAGTAAACAAGACTTTAAAACTAAACTAAGTTTTCTTAAACATATTTTTTATAATAAACCTAAAAGGACACACATATAAGATCATATAGTTGTTTTTATACTTAATTCTAATCAAAGGCTTTTCAAACAAACAATTCAATAAGACTCGAATCAATATTTTGAAATCAAGTTTTATAAATTAAAGAAGACGTAAAACTATTCAACCCCCCTTCTAGTTTTCCACAATTGGTATCAAGAGCCACGTTAAACAAGATTTTTAAAATATATTGTATTTTAAAACTTGAATCGATCTATGGAATCGGAAAAATATTTAAAAGGGCAATCTATTCAAAGACCACCACTATTTGAAAGTGATGGTTTTCTTTATTGGAAAAATAGATTCGAAACTTATGTGAAATCAAAAGATCTTGATCTTTGACATGTCATTACCTTTGGTGATTTTCCCCCCATTCAGTATAATTTTGAAACCAAAAAGGATGAAATTGTATCTTTTGAAAAACAAAATGATGATTTGAAAAAGAAACTAGCAAAAAATAATGAGGCTAAAATGGTTATTTATAATGCGTTACCACGCAAAGAATATGAAAGAATTTTTATGTGTAAAACCGCAAAAGAAATTTGGGATTCTTTATTAATTACTCACGAAGGTAATAGTCAAGTCAAAGATAATAAAATAGATCTTCTTGTTCAACAATATGAACAATTTATGATTCCGGAAGAGGAATCAATCGATAATGCATTTGCTAGGTTTAACACTATCATCACAAGTTTAAAAGCACTTGATGAGAACTTTTCTAGTAAGAATTTTGTTAGGAAATTTCTTATGGCTCTTCATCCAAAATGGCGAGCTAAAGTTACGGCGATTGAAGAATCGAAGAACTTGTCAACTCTTCAACTTGACGAGTTGATCGGCAACTTGAAAGTCTATGAAGAAATAATAAAGAAAGACTCCGAGATGGTCAAAGGAAAAAGGGAGCAAAGCAAATCAATTGCGTTGAAAGCTAAAAAGGACTCTAGTGACGAAGAATGCTCAACCTCCAAAAGTGACGATGAAGAGTATGCTATGGCCGTACAAGACTTCAAGAAATTCTTCAAAAGACGAGAAAGATACGTTAGGCAACCACATAATGAAAGAAAGTGTTTTAAGTGTGGAAATCCAAATTATCTTATTGGAGAATGTCCGAAATTGTCAAGAAGTCAAAACTACAAGGCTTTTGTAGGAGGAGCATGGAGCGATAGTGATAATGATGAAAAAGAGACAACAAAAGATGAAAAGTGTCTCAATCTCAAAGGTATCCGATGAGGTACGTTCTAAAACCGAATACTATAGTGATGAAAATTTATCTTTAGATGAAAAAGACTTAGATAGCGAATATAGTAGATTGTGTAAATTAGGTCAAAAGGTCATAGCTAAAAATAAGTCACTAAAACATATTAATAATCGATTAGAAAATGAAGTACTCGAATTAAAAATTAAACTACAACATTTGGAAAAAGAAAAAGGAGTTTTTATAGAATGTAAAACATGTTTAGAGGTCAAAAATGAAAACGAAAAACTTAAAGATGAAATTTTCAAACTTGACAAGTTTAAAAATAGTAGTAACTCACTTAAGAAAATAATAAGTGTTCTAGAAACTTCGGGAGATAAAACCGGTTTAGGATTCACCTCAACTAATGTTTCAACTAGCGAAAATAAAAATGTAAAGTTTGAATGTGAATCTAGTACACAAAAACCATTAGAGTCAAACCCTAAGTATGTAATTATAAAAGATAGAAAAATACCTATTGCGAGTGATGAGGATGTAAAAAGTTTTTATAAACCATCATTAAAAGCCGAAACCGGATTTTCTAAACCAAAATCAAGATCTAAAACTCCACCTCCAAATAGACCAAATAATCCTCATCCTCGATCTAAAACCCCTCAACATAGGAGAAATCAAGGTAGACAAAACTTTTCTAATAATAGTCACCCAATGTGGAATTATCCACATCAACCAAGCTTTAACCCATGGGGAATACTTCCACCATACATGCATCCTAGTCAATTGCAAACCATGTTTGGTTCGAACAACTTTGGACCAATGAGACCATGGGAACCAAGTGGCTAAGTTGTCACTTTTCGAAAATGTTGGAATCTCATCTACAAATGGCTTCTATAAGTCAACATGGCAACTTGAAGTGTTTGAAGAAAATTTATTGAAGACTAAAAGGTACGCGTTTCTTTTAAGTTCATCGTTAAAATTTATATTCTTAGATTAATAACTAGTTAGATTAATGCTTAGTTATATAGCTAGTAATACTTACTTACTCACGCATTATGAACCCCTCTTAGTTGGCTTTCCTAGGATTAAAATAAAACTGTTCGTTGTCGAACAACATAGAAAATGGAAATCTTCTATGTCCACTAGTAGAGAACTCATGGTGATGAAGTGAAATGAGTCAAGTGGATTAATCATTAACATAGAAGTAGGACTAGATCTCTCGCGTAAGAAAACTATGGATGAAACAAGCTCCCGTAGACTATGGCATTAAGTTAGATAAGTGTGCGATAACAAAGGAGCCATAGACTTAAGTAAGAATCCCGTTCAACACTCTAGGATTAAACATATAGAAATACGTCACCACTTCCTTCGTGATAATGTTCTAAAAGGAAATATAACCATAGAAAAAGTTGCATCGGAAGAAAATGTTGCGGACATATTTACTGAACCTCTTAAGCGTAAATTATTTAACCACTTGCGTTTAGTATTAGGAATGATGGAGCAAATTGATTGAATTCTTAAGAATACTTAAAACTTTTTGAAATATCAAGGTTCTAAAAAAATATATAAATAAATAAAAAAAAAAAAAAAAAAAAAAAAAAAAAAACCCCCCCTTTTTTTTTTTTTTTT
>LBNU01008411.1:44223-68642 GCA_014162995.1 Artemisia annua | reverse complement strand
CCACTCGGTGGCGATTTTGCGAAAATGTGGAACGTGGGTGTTTTTTTTGCGCTACTTTTTGTCTCGGTCCCATTTTTGCGAAAATGTGGAACGTGAAGGACCATTTTTGCAATTTACCCTAAATAGAGGGAGGGGCTAAAGTTGGTCCAAAGGAAGTGTAGGGTTAAAAATAAAAGTTTAAGGGAGGGATTAAAAGGGACAAATTGCAATATTTTCCGTCAAAATGGTTTGGGGCTCATTCGACGTATCAAACGAACTCGAAAAATCACGAAACTTGCGCCATTATTCACGAAATACTTTTTCCAACAAAAACGAGTATATACCTTATCCGAAATCAATATTTTGACAAAAATAATTCGTTTCGTGCTTTCTAGGTTGTGCCGGTTCAACTAAAAGTTATGATTGTATTTGTTTAGTATGTTTCCGGTGTATTGTTTAATTAAATGTTTGATAATTAACAAGTTTATTAAATAAATGTCGAAATTTTTAGTAAAATTTTGAAAAAACCGACCCGGTAAATAACCGATAAAAAATCCGATTCCGAACATTTATAACCGAAAAAACTGAACTGGTAAAAAACCGATAAAAAAACCGATTCCGAAAATTTATAACCGAAAAAACCGATTTCGAACATTTATAACCGAAAAAAACCGATTTAGGAAAAACCGAAAAAACCAAAACCGGTTATTGAAAAACCGGTTTTCTAAAAACCAAAAACCGGTTTTAACCGATTTATTTGCACCTCTAAACCAACCTAATAACCGAACCGATAAACATCGGCAGTTTATTGAAGTAACTAAACTTACAAAAAGTAATGTGCAAAAAGAAGCCCAAAAGGCTTTTAAAAAAGAGGCCCATAAGTTATTGGAACAAATAAAACTTAAGGTTTTAGATCTCCCGCTTTTCCCCAAAAATAATTTTTGGAACCCTAGCTTCCGATTCTTAGCATCAACAATGAAGCTCGTCAGGTACCTCATTACTATGATTATTTCCCTAAGTAATTGATTAATTATATATAACTTATTTTACTAACTTTTTTTTTTTTATAAATGATTTTAGGTTTTTAATGAAGTTGAACAACGAAACAGTCTCGATTGAGCTCAAGAATGGTACAGTTGTACATGGAACCATCACAGGTATATATATATATATATTTCTTTTACTTTTAGTTTGAGATGTAGTGTGATTTTTAGCTTTTGAGTATCTAGGGTTTTGCTAAACCTTATTTCTTTTTGGGGGTGTTTGGAATTACTTTATTTTTATTTTTTTCTTATAATTGTAAATATTATTTGAAAAAAAAAAAAAAAAAATCAGTTATAAGACATATATAAAAAGTAACTTTCGTTACACTTGAAATAAGCAAATTTATAAGTGCTTATTAGAATCTGCTTATTTTTAACTGAAATAAGCAGCAGATAAGTAGAAGCAGTTTTGATAACACGAAAAAAGTAAGCAATCCAAAACAGTGAAACACCCTCTTAGACTTGATTCTGAATAAACTTTATATTGAAAATTTTTAATAGAACTGCTCACTGAAAACTAAGCTATGAAATAGTCTCGAGAGAGAGAGAGAAGAAACGTTAATTATGTTTATAATACATGAGGATGACAGGGAGGGAAATGTGTATTTATACTGCTAAGATACAAGCGTAATCTAACTGACTATTGTAACAAACTTTACCCAACTAATTTTTAACATTGGCGTCAAGTAGGACTGGGCATAATAGACCGCGGAGCGAACCAAGCCGAGAAACCGGCCTGAACCGGAACAATTTTGGTCTGGTCATTGGTCCACCATTTTTTTCGTATTCGGTCATCGGTCTGGTTGGTTCGGTCTTACACAAAACCAGCCATTATGCTTTGTTGGACCGGACCAAACCTGACCAACCGAGACAGACCAAACACATTTCGGTCTGGTCCTCCGTTTGACGTTTTGAGCAATTTGGTTTTCGGTCCAGTCCGGTCCGGTTTTCGGACCGTGATCAGCCCTAGCGTCAAGTACTTATGTATTTTAAGGCTTTTGAGACTGATATGTGAAATCTTGGAGGAGTCCAAATATTTGCTTACTGCGTCTTATGTTTCTTGTGATAAAAATGGATAGATAAAATCTGTTTGAAACCGCACCCATAGAGTTGTCCTCTTATTGTGTCGTTTTTGTATCTCTGTAGATGAAGTTATTGACTGTTTGAATTCTTGGTCTTTGGTTTTTTGTTGCTTACAAACTATCTGTATAAAGAAGTTGCGTAAGTAAAAGTATGCATTGCGAGATTTATCTATGCACTGTGATTGTGTTTTTTCGTTTCCTATTGCATTTGGATATCTATAAGTTATCAAAAATCATCTTTTCTTTCAAGGTATATTGTTTACTTTATTATGTTTACAAGAATTTTGGTAATATGTAAAGAAACTGCAAGTACTATGGTTGGAGAATTCTTAACTATCTATGGATGTACGTGTGGCTATAACCTTGAAATTTGAAAGCACATTTGGTCTTTAATTCTTGTTAACCGCACTCTCTAATGATCTGATTTTAGTCATTTTACAATAATATAACCTTTAATTGATTTTGTGATTTTGGCTGCCATTGATAAGAAATTGTTATAGCTAGAAAATCACACACATTGTGCTATTTCTTAAATGTTGTTTCCCAACTCACGCTTAAAACTATACCTATAGGCTATAGCTATAGGTGCATGCTTTTGTTATAAAGGCATACATGTGTCATTTGTGTTCACTATATGACGTGTTTTGGTAAATTTAGGTGTAGTACAGTATATTGCAACTGGGTCTAGCTTGAAAAGTGAAACCATGATATTATTTTTACAGTGACATTAGTGATGGAAAGTCTATTAAAATAAATTTTTGCGGTAAGATTTTTTAATTTTTAACCAAGAAACAGACCTCGTAGCTGTCAACAGAAGGGAATTTTGAAGAGAAATGCAGAACTTGCATTTTGAACAATGTTTTGCTGTTGTGGATAGGTTGCTTTCTGAGCTTAGATGTTTTTTTTCCGGATAACAGTATTACTTTCTTCACATAATAATTATTGATGCATTTGCGGCCTTGCAGGGACTCCTAGATCTTGGTATTGATAAACAATTTTGTTTTTGGATTATAGGGGTGTTTACCATAGTCTTAATATCTTAGGATTTAGATCTTACATAGAGGTTACCCTAGGTTTATCCTAAAGTTTTAGTTCAGTTTTTATATTGTGTTTTGCATGCTAGCCAGTCATATTGTAAATAATGGTATTGTATCTGGTATTTGTTTACACGTTACACTGATCAACAATCAAGACAGTGTTTATTTAGACTAGTGCTTTCCAACCCTTAATAGGTTACCGCATTGTATCTTACATTCTTCCCTCTCAAGTATCATGACCCTTAAAAGTGTTCTTATATTGAGATCTTATGTGAAAGACGTATTTTTTTGGACTTGCTCTGATCTGTTTACTTTTGTATGGTGTAGGTGTTGACATCAGCATGAACACACACTTGAAGACGGTGAAGTTGACTCTGAAAGGGAAAAATCCTGTAACCCTTGACCATTTGAGCGTGAGAGGCAATAATATTCGTTACTATATACTTCCCGACAGCTTGAATCTGGAGACATTGCTAGTGGAGGAGACACCAAGAGTCAAGCCCAAGAAGCCAACTGCAGGTAATCTCACTATTTTACGAGTTTCCCTCATCTAGAATTTTACTAGTAGTCGTGGAAAATTCGATCTACTTACTTACAAATGGGTCAAATAGAGATTTAGCTAAAATGGCAATGGGTGGAATCTGTTGAACGTGTCCAAAGTCGGCCGACATGTATTGTTATTTGTTAAAACATACAATCTGCTAAATCACTCTGTAATAAAAAAATTTGGTAATTAATTTTTTAACACAAGTTTTCTATAGAATCAGTTAAACGTTTGGACAAAAATGTTTTAAGTCTATCCAGTCCAGCCGACCCGATTTGTCTTGATTTGACAAGAAAATAAAAGGTTGGTTTGACTTTTTGCACTTGGTTTGAAACTTGTTTGTTGATGATTTTGAAATTTCTATATGCAGGGAAGCCCGTGGGACGTGGACGGGGCCGAGGGCGAGGCCGTGGACGTGGTCGTGGTCGTTAGTCATGTTACTATCTTCTGGCTTTATGTTAGCGTGCTATGTGGATGGTGTACCATGTGTGTGAGACTGTTTAATGCAATAGAGAGACCCGAAAATGTGTTAAATCTTGGTGATCAAGTTTGGACTTGGAATTGAACTTGTAACCTTGCATGAATGCATGGACGCTTGAGTTTTAGATGGTATCTGTATTTTGAGACACAATCAGAGTATTTTTATCAGTGCAGTATAAATCTTTAAAAAGTAAACAGTTGTGTTAAAGTGTGAAGCGTGCAATCTGATCTTTATAAGGCATTTTCAAGACGAAGACATTGCCGGTTTGATTTAATTACATCAAACTTTTATATTTCTATACATGGTGCATTTTAGAACCATAAGGTGAAACTTTTATATCTCTTTAGTAGACACACCCAATTACCTTAATACTCTCGTACATTGTACTGTGTCGACCAGCAAATTGCAGAATGGAATGTTTGCAATTCATCAATTACATCATCAACATGATGCAAGCAGTGAATGAAAACGAAACTCTGAATGCAGATCACGGTAGTCTGGTCTAGTGCTAAAAAAATTGAGGTTATTCTGGAGGACAAAAATGCTAGCTAGCAAACTGCGCGTCCAAAGCAACATAGTAAACAGTCTGTCGTTTTAAAATGGCAATTAATATTTGTGTAAAATCCCTGATAAGTGCTGTTTATTAACACATTTACTACGAATGCAAAACTCATCTGAATTTCTCAAAGAGACTTGTGATTTGCAAATTTTCACAAGCTTACATTTCTGTAAAACTTAGAGCTATTGCCTTTCTAAAAAAGCAAAACTTAGCTATCAACATCCTTTAGCAAAAGCCAAAATGACTAAAGAAGGGCATTATGTTTCTTAAGTTACAAATATATCCATATTATTTATTTTTGTATAAACAAACAGCTAATGCGATCTGTTACTACTTCTACTCCTACTTTCGCCACACATGCCCTAAATACCAAGCTGACAATATGGGTCAACAAAACCATATGAATCACATTCAAAATTGTTTGCCACAGACAAGACTATATATATTTTTTATTCTTATATATATATATTTTTTTAATTTTCTTGGTATCATTCTTAGTAATATTTTTAACCGAAGTAACATAACACATACGAGACAACACAAAAATTAAGCATATTATATTTTAAAAATAAAATTCCAAACATATCATGAAAAAAGTAATACAAAGACCAACTTTGTGTATAATCATATAGTTTCATGGTCATTCGCCTTGAGCAAACAACCCGAAGGCTTAATACAAAATATAGACCACAGGTCGCCATAATTCTGTTTTGAGATTGTAACTCATGACATCAAACATGATGTGTACCAAGCCTACAGATTAAATATATGATCTAGATTGAGACAGCAATCTTTGTCATACATAGGATTTACATTCTACCAAAAGTAGAAGCTTTATGAGCAAAAGTTATGCTTATGCATTCTACAAGTACCTTACAAAATTAAAAAATGCATAGCTGAATCAATGAATAACATTATCACTACTTTTTATATTGTTTTAGCAACTGCTGGGAGTGATTTTAGAAGCATTTGTGATGGTCGGCGCAAGGTGTGATTGAGAAGAAGCATAAAAGTCAAAAGGGTCAAAGCCCCAGCTTGGTGGGCGGTGCCAAGTGAAACCGGCACATATGATAAAAGAGTTGATACTCCCAAGGTAACCTGCAATTATATCACAAAATAGCTTAACATGATGCATATGGAGCAGAGTATTATCAACAAGGTAAAGTAGAGGTGGCAAAATTGGGAATGGTGGGTGGCAGATAAAAAAGGGAGTTGGGTCAAAAGTGCGAGTCAGGTCAGGTTGGGCCGACCCGCTAACCATTCGTATTTATTCTATTTATTTTCTAATTAATTAAATGTGATTCAAAAACTTAATATTTAAAACAGAAAGTTGACATTTGAATGCATGCAAGACTACTTTGACCCATTTTATATGTTCCACCCAATTTACCTGTTTCACTTTTAGCTATTTTTAAATTTTTACCAAAAATAAATATATCGTGATGTAAATCAGTTGAAACTGCCAAATTGAGGGTAGATTCTCTAAATGTAAATACCTGGAGAACAGCCATTCCAACGGTACTTCCGATCAAAGAACGAATAGCAGGATGTAAGTCTAGTTTTCTTGTTGACCACCATAAACCAGTAATCGATGCTAGAGTTGCAGTTGCAAGTATACGATGATCAAGCTGTAAAATCAACATTTTATAATTGTCATTGCGTACTTTCACTATTGTTATTATTCACATGAGCAAACATGCATATATGCGATTTTAGATAATCAGAAACAAATAGATCAGTTATAGGATATTCAAACATTCTAAACTGATTGTTGTGACTACAGTCGGAAAAATTAGTTTGAAGATGTAGATCCAATATATCAAATACCCCTTGATTGTTTAAGCATACATACAAGATTACATAGCTACGCTACCTGCACAGTTGCTGTGTTCTCGAAGAAGTTTCGAATACGTGGCTTCATACTCAAAACATCTTCCGGGATCCATGAATCACCCATCTTTGGAAAGGTATTAAACGCATGTCCCTAGAGAAGTTTTAACATAAAAATGAAACCATTATTAATTTTCGAAGAAGCGGTAACTACATAATTGCATAAACAAGGTAGCCAACCTTGTTCCAAAAATTCTATTTTTAGGTAGTAATAAAGTTTGTTACCCCAAATAGAAATTGAAACAAATTTGGTTGCCTTATAATAGAACTTTCCCTTTCAGCATGGAAATGGAAGTTAGTCACATACCGCATCATTTCCTGCAACAAAGGCTCCTGAGACTGCAGTTATACCAACAAGGATGCCAACCGGAAGAGCAAACCTTTTGACTTTTGCAGCCCCTTTGACCCAAGCTAGTGACTCAGTGGGAGGTTCAGGCATGACGACAGAAAGAGCAGTCCAGAATAGTCCACAGTATATAGCAAAAGCTGAAGTCAGATGAGCAGCAAGACGGTATGGACTTACTCTTGGTTGGGAGTACTCTGAAGGTGGCTCCTGAAGAGAAAATCGATTGAAAAATTAAAAAAATGTGACATTAGTGATAGCAATTTTAACACTTTGACTTACAAACGAGCCAACTCAAGTTATCTCTAACAGGTCAAATGGGTCAAATTTTCAACAGTTAACCGAAGTGCAGTTTACTATTTTTTCTGCATAGAACCTCCTAGATCATTTTATGCAAATATAGGATTATAATATGTTGGACACATTGCCTATTCACATAAATTTTGGACATAATATATTTTGGGCTGACAAGAACCCATTTGGACCCGCCGAATCTGCCAAGCCCGCACATGTTTCCACCTCTACTAGATACAGATTTCATAAAGGTAGAGAGATGTTGCTTACTTCTAAACCACTTTTGACCATCCACCAACCAATCAGTCCCTGCCCACCACCAAGAGCAAATAGACCAGCGAGTCTAACTCCAAGCCTTAAATTTATATAACCTTTCCGCATAAAATATGAAAATGGGAGAGCAAACATGATGCCTAGTGCCCTTCCCCACATACGATGTGCGTACTCCATCCAATATATAAACTTAAAATCATCAATATTCATGCTTCTGTTCACACTGCAGGTAGTCAAATATCAAAACAATAAAGAATCAGTACTGTAATATTCAATGATTAGATACTCTCATTTAAGTTATGTACCAATGGATGTAGCAAAAGTATAGTGCTCCTTAATCGCACTCTCGATTGGAGCAACAAATTATTTGCAATTTTACTGTAGCATTGATATAGTGATCTTTGTGGAATGACGATCCAGAAAGATGTATCGACAATGCAGCTGCAGTTAACTGTTATGAACAATTACGAGTGTGCTTTATACATCGCCTACCATTTTTTCAATTTCAATAGCATGATAAAACTTGCTCGAATGGTTCAGGCTCTTAAAACAATGTACTACATTTAAGCAATAAAAATATGCTGAAAACATATGAAAGTAAGCTAACGTACACGTACTGATCATTAAACTAACCGCTTGAACTCGGGAGACTGTTTATATTTCTCAAACTCAATCGCCCAATCTTCATCCGATAGAGGAGGAAGGCTGCCAGTGAATTTCCAGTCAGTCATTGAAAGACCAGATCGGGTAAGCCGTGTGACACCCCCAAGAATAACCATACTGAAGACCCATGCAGCTGATGCAAAAAGCCAAATTCCCACTGCTTTCTGAGCGTGGGGACCAGCAGTAACAAGCATCTTCACTGTCTCCTTATTTTCCTTGATAGCGGTTGCAGCTAAAGTGGACATATGCCTAAAAGATGGTTTGTAGGTGCCCTGATGTATACAAAAACAAACTAATGAGCTGGTGACGATAAACTTCAAATCCTGCTTCAACTTTAAAATGCTAAAAGGTGTTTATCTACCGGAGTCCACAGGAACTAATAAAGCTGCATAGGGTAGCTTATGCACTCTCAAAAAAAAACCCATGAGAAGAGTAATATTTAGCATACTAGCTGATTTCAACCTAAAACACCTCATAAGCTCTTTGAAATAAGCTTATCCAAACATAGTCACAAAGCTTAATAGCCCATAGCATTGAATGTTGTCAAATGAGAAACAAGGTAGCAACAAATATGAAAATATGGCATAGTGAACCACAAATTCTCAAAGATAATCAAACTTTGTGCATAGTTTGTGCTAAAAGTAAAAGGTCCCGATATCATATGCATAGACATAAAATTATATTGTTTTCTATCCGCGCCTAGAAAAGTTCCAAACCAAAAACTTACGGTTCTACAAATAGTCCACATATTCAAAACGTTGTTATTTCTTATCTACTATAATTGAAAACTTAAATAAACGGACTAGCGAAAAAGAAAAAAATAATAATAATAATAAAAAAAAAATAAAAAAAAAAATGCTTAAATCCACACACAAACAAACATCATGTATAATAACTAATAACGAATGATATTTTAGAAAGCAAACCATATTGATAGATGATCTACGCAAAATATTTTTTTTTAATACACTTAATATTCAATACTAACAAATAACGATATCAAAGCAAGTAAACAGAAATATACATCATCAAAGGTATAATCAAATTATATTCACATTTCACCAAACAATTTACTCCCTCCATCCCAAAATATAAGTCCTGTTTGACATTTTGAATCAAATTTTGACTTTAAATATTTTTTATTGTATTATATAACACTTGATGCAAAATAGATAAATGGATAGTGTTTGAAATGTATTTTCATTTGGTATAATCTTCATTAAGTGATATATAATACAAAGAAAAATATTTAAGGTCAAAATTCGATTGAAAAAGTCAAATTGGACTTATATTTTGGGACGGAGGTAGTATAAACTAACAAATATTACAATGTAGTGGTGGAATAGTGGCAAAAGGCTAGTGACTATGATCACTAAAATGTGAGAAATGACCCATTTGTGTGGCGGTGGGCTCAAACACTGTGAATTAGCTGGCAAAAGGGTCGAAAACCATGGTTACAAATAAAAATAAGTAAACAAAATAAAAAGTAAAAAAACTAATTGATAAATTACATCTGAGCAATACCTTATTAAAATTATGGAATGATCTAAATCCATTGATGAAACAGCTTCTAGCAATAGTGTTGGTGTTGGTATTAGCAAGATGATTAAAAGTCGAAAAACAACGATTTGTTGGTGATGAAAATGAACAAGATCTGATTGATGATTTGCTTCTTTTTATAATTGTTATCAATCTGCTTTCCAACATTTTTCTGTCTCTGGTTTTTTTAGGGTTTAGTGTGTGTGTGTGTGTGTGTGCGTGTTTGTTTGGGATTTGACAAGAGAGGGTTTTAGAGTGGATAGTGAACCGGCCGGTTTAGTTGTTATGTTGACGTGGGTATAAAAGTGACCATCAAACTACGTACGTAGTATGTTTCTAAGGGTGTATCACTCACTCAAAATATTATTAGAGGTGACAATTTGTATCCGAAATGAAAAAAAAAAAAAATTAGCTAATTTTCTCTACTTTATAAAAGTCTTGGGCACATTGATCCCTCCTTTTTTTTGAAATGGGCATATTTAGCCCGTTGAAAAATTAAATGGGTATTAACGGGCACATATTTTCTCTTAATTGGAGAACCTTATAATAGTTTTTAAAGAAAAACTTATATATATATAATATTTGATTTTTTAATTATAAATGAAGTAAAACGTTTAAAGAATTTATTGCGTCATTTTTAGTCTTTTATAAAGCGATTTGTATAATATGTGCCCTTTTGGCCCGTGCCCATGCCCGCCCGTTTTGCCATTTCTAGGTCACAGTTTCATTTAGACTACCCAAGAAAATCGAGTTTCTTTTTTGTCTCCGATTGTGGCCTAACTGATACTTCCTTAAAAATAGCAAAGATGTATATTATTGATTGTGCGATCATTTNTACTTTGGTGCCGGCGGCAGTGTTCCCGCACGGGATCGATCCCGTCCCGTGCCTTCAGGCACCCACTGCCAACACCCTAAACATTAAAACGTGCATAGAAATGTTAGACACGATGTAATCTTTTTTATTTATTACAGACTTACAGTGTAACACATGTTTTAAATAAGACTTGAACCCACAACTATTTGATTGAGGAGTTTATCACACAATAAGAGATACCATTATAACACAAGTCTTTTGGTTTTTATATTGGTAATCTGATAGAATACATTGGATGTGTGGTCGTGCCCAGGTAGCGTCAAATGAGCATACACTATATCACTAAATTTGGTCCCAAACTTAGGTGGTGATCAAGGACAGACTCAAAGGGGTTTACGGATTTTTGTTACGAAGTGTAAAGTTTTTTCAAAAATTTTGATTTTTACGAAATGAATTTGGTTTCAAAATTTTGTGTCACTTTTTTTTGTTTAGTTATTACATTGTATTAATTTTAAAAAATTATGAACCTGGTCACCTGTGTGACTGTGTCACATGATGATTATCTCTTTCTTAGTATTTACTTACATTTACCTAAAAGATAAATGTATCTTACACTTTCAAATTAATGAAAAGATTGCTAATTTATTAGATAAGATTGCTACGTAGCTAAATATCATTAGTAGAGCTTGTAATAGTTGATGCTCTTGGTTTCTTTGATGTATAGTTTAGATGGATATTTCATACACGAGCGATGTCGAGACAGATATGACACGAGAATTTTAGGATGAACACTTGTAGTAGTTCTAATGGATCGAGTGGCCCTGAGTCTAGTTCTAATGAATTGAAGGAAGTTGTTACCGGGCTGAAAGTTTTGATTATTTGGTACGTTCACAACTTCATATAATTTAGTGAATTAGTGACGACGTGTTTTACTATATATTTTATACCGCCAGGTTATAGATATTTCAAAAAGTTTTATAAAATGCCACTTCATTTATCTTTATATCTTTTGACATAATAAAGCTACATTCATCATATTATAAATCTTTACAGCATCATAAAATGTCTTATAAAACAAATGCACAAAATTTATTAAGAATCTAAATATGTTTAAGCATTAGGACGTATTCATGCTACATAAACATGAAATAAAATATAAATTTTTTCATCACTTTCATACTTTTGTATAAAAACAATCATAGTAGATGCACTTAACATACCTCAAATCAAAAGAAATATCTATACCCTAGGTAATATTTAAACATGTAGTCTTAGCGACTTATTTATAAAACAACCAACTAACACAATACATAGACATGTTCTTGTTCAAGATTGCTGTTTCGTTACGTTTAATACATTTTAATATATGACATTTATGGAAACGAAAGGAATATTTCTTCTAGAAAGACGTTTTGTTGTCACTATTCTATAGAGCAAATGAAATGATCGTCTACTTGACATATGACCAAATGTTAGAGCAATCTGACCGACCTGACCACCTTTATCTTAGGAAATACTCTGTTTTCTCTGTTCCCGTATCTTTTAAAGTTTATACTAGTAAAATTCCAAGCCCCAAAAAGATAATTATTAAAGTTAAGTACTGTAGTTAACTAAACCATAGAAAATAGAATGGAAAATACAAATGATATAAAAGATTTGCTGACAACAATCCCATGAGTGTTGTTTAAGTTCACCTAATTAAAGCATCGCTAAATATGAAATTACTTGTTATTAATACATACCTTATTAAAACACACTTACCTTAATTTATATGTGTTGAAATCATGTATGTATAGAAATAATACGCTTTATTTTGAAAGTATTGTTAATTAAAAGATGCTTAAACACAACCTATATAACCGATATCAAACTATTAAATATCCATATATTTGATATCGAATTACAAAATGTATCAAATAAATCATCCAAATTTGAAACCATATATCATGTATGTAGTAATACTAAAAACTCGTTAAGAGCAACCATAATCACGTGGAATGTATTTATTTTAAAAACAAACTTTGCTATTAAAAAACATATAAGTAATAATCACATGCAAAACAAAGATTTTAGGTTTCAACGAATAATCACATGGAGTATATTTTAGTGAAAAGTGTGGACCGTGGAGCATTTCTTATCATGGACCATTACCTTATCTTGCAGGTCCATGAGTGGGCCTTTAGAGTTTCTTTTTACTGTTTTGTTTAGGGTGAGCAGAAAAACCGAAAAATCCGAATAAACCGAAAATCGAAATTTAACCGAACCGAAAATAATTAAACCGAACTAATAACCGAACCGAATTTGTCAAAATCGAACCAAACCGAACTTTAATTCGGTTCTCGGTTCGGTTATGGTTTTGGTAATCAAAACCGAAAACCGAATTAATATAAACTTATATATTTTTATATATTTATATATATAAAAAGATCAATAAAATGTTATATTTATATTTTTACTTTTATTTATATATATATATATATATATATATATATATATAAATTAAACCGAAAAACGAACCGAACCAAACCGAACTAGAATTCAACCAAACCAAACCGAAAACCGAATTTGAATTCGGTTTGGTTTGGTTCACGGTTTGACCCTGAAAAAACTTTGAACCGAATTAACCGAATAACCCAAAAACGGAACCTAAGAACACCCCTAGTTTTGTTGATAACAGATGGAAACTTAATCAAAAATTCAAAATTCACAATATGAGCTCCAAGAAAAGTTTTAAAACTCATTAAAATTTTAATCTTTCATTTCGTCTACAGTGGATTTTGCTTTCATGCTTATGTAGCATGAAAAGATTTCAAATCTTATATCAATATTGTATTTGAGTGATATGAAACCAAATAATTTATAGTTTAGTGATGTGGCATGTTATAAAGTTTTGAAAACTTAAGGCTAGTGATATGAACACTCTTATTTCTTATTTGCACATTTTAAATTGTGCAATGAGCAGTTGTACGTTTATCATATGTCACTTCATCAGGTTGTACATTTGAGTGTGTAAATAAAAAACAATAATGTGTCAATCAATTCTCAAAACTTAATTATTGTGAAGTGTTTCAGGTACAGTAAAACTAGAAAAAAGTAAATATATGAAAACGGGCGGAGGATTCTCTAAAGTTGTATAAGAAAACTTTAGTAAAGTTGTGAGATTGTGAGCCATTGGATTTGATCCAATGGCTTAAATCAAAAGATTTTTTTTTTTTATTTGAGCCACTAGATCAAACTCAATAGCTCACAGTCTCAGAACTTTACCAAAGTTGTGTTTACAGCTTTAGAGGATCCTTCTCCATAAAAACGACTTAATGTTTTGATATTGGGTGCGGTTNCAATTTTTTTATATTTTCTATTTATTTTTATAATTTTGTTTATATTAAAAAACTATAAGCCTAAAAGTATGGAACAAAAAATATGAAGTTTAATAAGTTAAAATTATTAAACTGACAGAAAATACATTTAAAAAAAGTTATGTTGTACTGTAAACAGAAGGGGCAGAATAAGTGAGGGACAAAGGCCAAAGGGTACCAATAACATATCCCTTTGATATTGGATTTAATTCGTTTTTAATCTTAGATTTATCCACATGTGATTGCCATGAGGTCAAATGTTTGTGGGTGACAATAGTAGAAAGTTGAATACATAACTTACTAATAAAGAAAAGGTTAAGATTAAAAATAAGCAACGTATTTTTTTCAATTTACACATCTAGGTAATTTACTTTGAAAATTACTTTTACCACCATTTAAACTTTTGAACTTTTTTCAAACATAGAAAGTTTGTCACATTTCTTCATTTGTTACCGGTTGATCAGGTAAAAAATACACATCATTTTTATAAATATTCTACATCTAATTGATCAAATGGCTACAAGAATTTCCACCTTCATAAGTAATCAGATAACAACATGTCACTTTCATCCACTTTTTAAATAGGGGCGAGCAAGGTTTGCTTGCTATGTTCGTTGTCTTTTAGCACCCGAATCCTATTGTTTTCTTTTGAAATCGGCGAGTAAACACAAGTGGCGAGAAAACCTTTTGCTCCCCGTTGACTGAAATGAGTGGATGGGGACCGACCACGTCTTCCTGGCGAGCAAACAAAGTGGCGAGCAAATCTCAGTTGCTCGAAGTGTCGATTTCTGTAACACAACTTTCGATGGTCCATTTTAGTAACCGGCATTGTATAGTGGTCATTTAAAAAATTGACACTTTCATTTATCTTTCTTTGAAATTTTCCCATAAGATTATTTGTTTTCTATTCATTAAACCAATATCTATCTACCCATTCTGAATCTTCAAGTATTCAAATCCTCAAACACACGAATACATAATTTTGTATCCTTTTCTTATCAAAGCGAAACACAAAGATCATTAAATAAGGATCATTTTGCACTTGTACTCACATGAATAAGCAAAACTCAGGTTCTCATATCTTTCTTTGTTCATCTTTGATATCCAAAGATGAAGAAAAATTTGGTTTCTGCTATAGATCTTGATAAAGGTCTCGGGTAGGGTTTAAAGATCTTGAATCTTTCTAATAAAATCTCATATCAATGATGCATGGCTGATATCTTGAATTGATAAACCACAATCCTTGAATATTTGTGTTCATTGAAAGCTCGGGTATGACGTTTTAACGTGTTAAGGTTGTTTGGATTTTGGTTTTAGAATTCTTGAATTGTTTCTTGACAAAAATACACCGTTGGTCCCTAAACTTTCTAGAAAACATCACAGGGCACCCTAAGTTTGAAAAATAGTTGCCATGCGTCCAAAAGTTGCATTTTTGAGGCCAATTGCGTCCCTTGACCCGTTTTCCGTTAGTCAACGCCCCGTTATATCTCATCAAACGCCGTTATTTCTGCTAAATGACTATTTTGCCCATATATAATGTCATCCATCACCACCCCGTCAGTTTTTAAAACTTGCCAGATATATTTTTTATCCCTTGAACACAACCCTTGCAATTCACTTGCTCAAATCAGTCCTTAAACACAACCGGAACTTTTTTCTATTTCAATCCTATCCTCAATTCGATCCATAAACCCTAATTGTCATCTTGCAATTGATCGATCTTCGTTTTCGGAATCACGAAATGAGTCACGCCTCGAACAATGAATCTGGACATAATTCAGGTGATGTTCCACTTCTATGCTAGCTTAATTTTCAAATTAACTTTAAATTCATGTTTTGATGTTATAATATGTATCTGACTGTAGTTGATAATGGATATTTAAGTGATTTTGAAGTTTTTATTGATTGCAAATGATGTTTCGTTAGATGCGTATATTGCGAGTGATAGACGAGAATACAAGGTTGGAATAGTAGCGTTACTTGTGTGATCATTAGTGATAATTTGTTCATTTGTAGCATCATTGTGTGACCATAAGCTTCAAGCACTTACAATAACCCAAACGTTAAGTTCACTAGGAGGTGCCATAGGATTCAGCTTGAGCAAAATGTAACGATGTATGTGCTTTGGGGAATTCTCAGGGAAAGCTGCAAAGAATCCGGTTTTGCTTGTTATACTCTATGGGTCCTGTGGATGTTTCATTTGCTAAAGATGATGCGAAAATAGTGAGTATACTGTGGGGTGGTTATAGTTATGCTTTTGTCACATTATTCTGTTTATTGATGAAGTCCACACACTAATTGGAGCCGGGGTAGCTAAGGGGGCTATTAATGCTGCTAACATCTTGAAACCAGTTCTTGCAACAGGTGAATTGCACGTAAGTTATAAGTGATGCCAAATTAGATTGCGTTTATCTGGGGGCACCATGTGCTTGCACCTGTACAGTTCCTTCCTTTTCTGTTTATCAATGTTTATTAATGTATTTGCCAGTGTATTGGTGCAACAACACTTGACGAGTATAGGAAACATATTGGGAAGGACCCTGCACTAGAAAGACGATTTTAGCCCGTGAAGGTACCTGAGCCAACAGTTGATGAGACAATCCATATCTTGAAGGGGCTTCGTGAGCGATATGAAATTCACCATAAGCTTCGTTACACTAATGATGCATTAGTCGCTGTTGCACAATTATCATACCAGTACATAAGGTACATGGATTTGGTTATACTCATTTATAACTCCCTTTTACTTGTAATATTGTGAAGTATCATTAGTCATAGAGGGGACAAGATGGGCGGGTCAAACTACGGCCAGATTGGTTGGGTTGACATGCGGACACTTTTTTGTTCATTTACAATAAATAATTAATGCTTCAATTATGATTAAGAAACGGGTTTCATGCTGGCTCAACTGCGAACAAACTGACTGGATTTTGAATTTTTGTGTCAAAATGGGCATTGGTTGAAACACTTTATATGCCTCTTCTCTTCGAATTTTATATAAACCAACCAAGTATTTAGTATGACTAACTATACTATTGAAATAATAGTCTCTTTTTATTAATAAAAACAAATTTAGAGAGTTTGTAACTTGTAAGCGTTATTAGAACTTTTGTGACATTGAGTCACCATGATGCAGCAATTTATTATTTTTTATCATCGTTTTAATGTTGGTACTTCCACTTCAAGTTGTGATTTGTCGAAATGAGGCTGAAAAATGTTTTATTGAAACATCTATCAATTCGCTTTGCATAAGCCTCAAGGTTATTGCAGTAGATATTTAACCAGTCGTCCTTTTTGCGTGGCATAGCTTTTGTTGCTCGCATATTCTTGATAACATAGAGCTTTTGCTGTCTCTTGCATTTTTAGTTCTCGGAATATTTTGGTTCTCTCAGTATGCAAGGCACTGGAAAGAGGTTCTTCGCTTGCAAAACTGTATCAGTGTATCATGTGGGGCCAGACGGATGGACGAAACTATCAGGTGATGATTTTGGTAGACTTCACCACTCATACTACCCCGTTGAACCAGCCGTTGTTGAGCAAGAAATGACCGAAGTTGTAACCGTCTGATTGGGAAATGTTATTGTAAATTTGTTATGTTGAGAGGAGATTGTACTTTTTTGTGATATTACATGTTTAAATGATAGTTGGGAAATGTTACTGTAATTTGTTAAGAATATGTTGAGAGGAGATTGTACTTTTGTTATGACATTACATGTTCAAATGATAGTAAGTGACTTTTCCTTATTTACTAGTGTTTGACATACTTATTGTTCATTCATCTCAGATATTATGAATTAAATAGTACTTTGAACCTGCTAATAGTGGTGTTACGTGGATCACCCAAATGAATCTATGTAGATATGGTCAAAGTATTTTATATTTGTAGCATCTATGGATCTATCACAAAAAAATTGTGAGTTTTGATGTTGTGTGTGGGTATGAAGATGAAGAATGAAGATTTGTGTTTGATTGAGTTATGTTTTTAGTGGAGTGGATGAATGAGATTTGAGAATGGTGATGGTGTTAATTTTAGAGAGAGAAGCAGAACGTTAGAGAGAGAAGCAGTAAAAAGAGATAAAGAGAGGGTGGTGGTAGTGATGGTATAACTTTTTGATTAAATACACCGTTCGTTCCTAAGGTTGTACCACCAAAATAATTAACCAAAACGATGAAATGACCATTTTGCCCTCATGTGCAAGGCACATGGGGGAAATAACAGAAGATGACTAACGGAAAATGGGTCAAGGGACGCATTTGGCCTTAAAAACCCAAACTTTGGACGCATGACGACTATTTTTCAAACTTAGGGTGCCCTATGATGTTTTCTGGAAAGTTTAGGAACCAACAATGTATTTTTATCTTGTTTCTTCTTGTTGTTTGTGATTTGAAGCTGAGATAAATATTTATTTTAAATCTTCTAATCCCACCAACCGTTTAAATCTTTATTTTAGCATTCATATGATCATATCTATGTTTTAGACAGATTTCTTGATTGTGTATTCATAAATCTTAGTTTTTTTGTTTTCATTGTTGATTTATAATTTGCACCAAATTAAGTGTTTGTTTTCAATGTATGTAAATGTTGTTACAAGAAGATAGCTCCAAACCAGAGTTGCAAGGTCACGTCAAAGTAGTATTATAAATATATATAAAAGGCAAACATGATGTGACACAAATAATTTTTCATAATCTTGATTAGGCCCCTTAAACCTTGCTCCTATTGGTCCTCAAGTGAGATTAGTGGGTGTTTATTGACCCAATAGTGCCTAACCTTGGGCTTGGCAGCAGCCCATTGGCTACCAAACATGGATGGATTTCCTGTTCACCTATTAGTCTATTACTATCTCTAATCCTCTTCCTAATCTACCAAACGTGTCTATATTTTCAAACCCACGAGGGGTGCAGACCTAACACAGTGTACAATTCTATGTGTGGAGAACATGTGTCCCTAACAGTGTTTGCAAGTTTTCTCTAAAGAAGACTCCAGACACAGCTCCATGAAAGATCATGTTTGTGCATACATAAACATGATATGCAAAGCCCCCATTAATCCAAGATCAAAACATATCTTCAGGTAACTTATTCTACCTAAATCTATTTTCCATTTTTTTTAATTCAAGATTAATGATCTGAAGTAAAGCTTGCAACAGATCCACACATCAAGATGGAGAAGAAGGATCATGCTAATCGGTTTCAATATGGTAAACGAATCTCTTTAAACGGTTTCATTTTTTGGTTATCTACTAATTTGCAGTAAGAGATCCAGAAATCAATATGGTTAGTTAATTTTTGTTTTATTTTTTTATTTGGATTTTATTTATTTATTTATTTATTTTTTTGTAAGACTTTGGTTTAATCGAAATTTGGATATTGAAATTGGAAATTGAGGTGCTGTAAATTGTTGGTTATAATTTTGTGTTAATTAAGGGCTTTTGTGTGTTTGTGTTTAATTTTGTGGGTTTTTGGAATTAGGGATTTTAGTTGGTTTGCTTAAAAGCTGAATTTTTATTGATAACTTTTGTATCTTTGAGCTTATAAAAGATCGTTTCTTTTGGGATTCATGGCCATATTATTTGAACCACCTTTGTTGGGCTGTTTGGAGTTTGAAAAGAATTTGTTTAAGGTGTTTTTTGGCGTAACCTTCCTTGATAGCATATCTAAGAAAATATCACATTCTTGAAACCGACTGCAGAATTGGTTTCTGCGCATCTAT
The DNA here is from genome assembly GCA_014162995.1 of Artemisia annua. Classification (NCBI taxonomy): domain Eukaryota; kingdom Viridiplantae; phylum Streptophyta; class Magnoliopsida; order Asterales; family Asteraceae; genus Artemisia; species Artemisia annua. Next base: position 49,032 of record LBNU01008411.1, on the reverse strand, counting down.
TATATTCTATATTTAACTTGAAATTCAAGCTAACTGTGAAGTTGTCATCATGACTAACTTGAAATTCAGTCAAAGGTTGTTGAAAGTATTACCTCACTGAATTTTATGCTATTTTTCAGGAGAAGGTAGGAGACGTGATGTGGATGTACTAGATAGCAAAACAGAGTGTTGGCTAGGCCAGCTGCAAGGGGAGACAGAGTTGCATGAGGCATGGGGAGGTATACGAGGCTGATTTGAAGAAGGGAGATTAAGAAGCTTCAAAGGTACAAAGATGAGGTTAAGTCATGGTTACAGTCTAGGCGTCTAGCGAGATCAAGGATAAGAAGGTTATCTTTATTTTTATTGTATTTGTTGCTGTTTATTTATTATTAGTTGTGATGTATGAAAATAAGAGTCAACTTATGTTCAATTGGGATAAGAAGGTTAGCTTTATTCTCTCCTTTGACTGTTGCCTATTCCCTTAAAAAAGCATTTTGAATTCGAAAGCTACTGTTATTTATAGTATTGGAATGCCCAGAGCCTTTCACAAAGGTTTATGGAATGTTCTAATTTTCGCTTTACAATCTGCTTATTGCATTCTCAATTGGTTGTGTGCTATATGCAGGTTAAGACCTCTTAGGAATGAAGTTATTGGGACTGACTTGGGTACGCCTAATTCACAAGTTGCAGTTACGGAAGGAAATGCAGTAAATTAGCTATTAGCTACTCATAATATTATGAGGTAAGCACTTGAACAGTGACGTAGAGTGACCTGTAACAAAAGCCAAATGAAACTTTTTGGATTTGGCTACTATCCGGCCATTATCACAAATTTTGTCTGTCCTTTCTAAATGATCCTGATTTTTTATGCTTTTGGAACTTATACTTACTTCCAAAAGTCAAATTTGCATTAAAAATCTGATGGCCACTGGTCTTCAGAGTTACATAAAATGTTTATGCATGTTGTAGCGTATAACTCGATAGTTATCATAATTTTACTCATGTCGGGACCAAAAGGGACCTAATCAAGCTGTGGAATTGCATCTGATGTTGCAGCCGCCTTTCGTGCCCCAGTTGGTAGACTCCTCTTTGTTCTTGAACAAGTAGCCTCATGGTCTCTATCTTTCTCCCTATATTTTTTCATAAACCATTTTATGCCAACACTGAGTTTACCAAAGTAAATGCATTACTGATGCTACTTTCATCAAGAGGTGTCAAAATAGGTAGGTTAGGTAATGGGTCGATACAGGTAGGTTATTTAAGCTTATGAACATGTTTTGGTCTAAGTTTTACAATCAAGTAATAGAACACTCAAAATCACACACTGTATTTCCGGCGAAATATCTTAGGATTTATAAGGCAAGCCATAGTCATCTGTGCCTCTTAAAAACCGACAGCGTCTGGATGGCAAAAACAGTGAAGCTTTGTTTATTTATGAAGGGGATGATGATAAATTTTCTGCATTTATGTATCTTCTAAGTGCAATTGGTGTTGTTTATAGAACAATACGTTGGCTGTGTTGCTACATGATCCCTTACTTAATGGTAAAAACCACGTAGACTAAATATGTGAGTATAAAGAAATGGAAAGAGGAAACTTTTTCTGTATTAATGTATGTGTAAAGTCTGGATTGGATTAACTGCCGACCTAATGTGATCCTCGATTAACATGTATTTTTCAACTCTTAGGTATATGTCGATTGTTTATTTCAATACCAAACGAGCTAATTTAGTTTATTGTTTGTTGGTTAATTTTCAGGTTCAAATAGTTGCATTGGCACTATATAAGGTTGAGAGGAAGTTACGTAGAGGTGGATTTGGTCAGGTGTTTGTACATCATCGTGTTTTTGGTGGAACCAATCGTATATTAGGTCCTAAGGCCATGAAGGTAATTTTGTACCTACAACTGATGTTAGAAAGCTTTGAGAGTATACTTATCTCTGAAACTGGATTTTGGCTAATAAGCAACTAACACTATATATCGTTATAATTGATGAGTAGTTAGTGTTAGTAAGGCACTGTAGTTAGTGTTAGTAAGGCACTGTTTGGTAAAAGCTAACCCACAAGGTTGAACTGTGTTTAATCCAACATAAGGATAGATGATAAAGAACAATGAAGATTATTATAACTAAAATGACCCACTGCATGTGAAACTATGAATATCTATTAGTTAGGAGTCAAATAATTAGTTTTGGATTATTAATATAGCAGTAGCTGCAATAAAAGGCGGTTATGATTATGTGATTACTTAGGGCTCAATTTACGTGTGAATATAAGCATAATAACAATCACTCAGTTGAATAGCTGATTATCTAATTATCAAAAGAGTCTACATATACAAACACTATCAACTGTAATGTGTTATCAACAGATTATCAGTATCCGATTAACACTTATCATTATATATAATAACCACATCAATGTGATCAGAACTTTCAACAAACCGTTTGGTATTGGATATATAAGCATCTACTTATTGCATTTTTTCATTTTTGTATGTTACTTTATGCATATTATGTAAGATGTGTTTCTGAATACTTATTTTTCCGTTATACTTTTCTGATCTTATAGCTATTGCATTTGAGACCGGTGACTTCAACTCGACCCAGCTGCACAACTTCAAAGGTGAAATGCAAACAACATGTTGAAGCTAAAGACACTTGCCGCCTTCATTATGATAAGATATGGCTAAACAATATAGTATGTGCATACATTATATTGCCATTTTAGTATACTATTGTAACATGTTATTTATACTCTTTACACAGTAATTAATGAAAAAGAAAATGGTATATATAACATCATCTTTCGAACTTATGTTCTCTGTTAAATACTTAGCCATGCTGTTGTACAAGACCTGATTGCTTACATTTGGATTCAATCCAGATGACCCAAACAAATTTGGAAACAAAATTCACAGGCTTTTACAAAGTTGATACCAATGGTCAATCTGGGTTGCATTTCACTCAAATGGGTCAAAATCGTTAAAAAAAAAAGAAGCAATTCTACTACAAAACCAAACTTGGTAACAATTGCACTTACATATGCATTATCATAAATGTTCTATGCATTTATAAAGCATCCTCGCAGCAACGCGCGGGCAAACTTGCTCGTTTTTTTTTTTATAAAAGTCGGGTTGAAAAAAATGATACTTATGGGTAATTGTCACTGTGCACCTTGAAGTATATAGACTTTACACTTTGGTCCTTGTCTTTCAAATTTATTCCTAAATAACTACAAATGGGTTATGGGTTTACAAAGTTTGCACTTTCAACCCAAGTTTGAAGCGGTTAATTTTTAGTTATTAATGTTATAAATACATATGTGTCATACACGGTTGTTTATTTTTTATGAAATTTACCTTATATTTATTTTAGTTTTAGCACATACTTTGATCTTTCTGTGCACTCACCTCACACTTTTTGTGTAATTCCAACTGACTGAGTTTATGACAATTGTTCATCTTTTTGTGTTTGGTATTCCTTGTCTTCCTTCCAAAGTTCTATTTTTGTGTTTGGTATTCCTTTTCTTCCTTCCAAAATTCTATTTTTACCAAGTCCCTAGATACTTTTGTTAATAGTATGCAAGTCACATCAACACCAAATTATTTGACCATTCACCTTCAAACGGTGTAACTATGATGTTAAAAATCACACAACACAAGCCGAACCCGAATAAGCTTATTCGGTTCCGATCAGACGGGCTGAAAAACCTACTCACAAGTCACAACCCGGCATAAAAAGTAAAAACAAATTGTACTTCCCCGCCAACTACCACAAAAAAATATATGTACAAAAGAAAAAATAATACTCTTAATTCGTAAAACCATATATACATTTAAAATGCTTTAACTAAATTTTATATACAAAAATTTTCAAAAAAATCCTATTATCTACCAGCACTGATCAGTCTCCCATCTCCGGCTGCCATAAAACCCTCTCCTCTCTCCACTAACCACCACCATCGATCTCCGTCTCGATTTCATATCGTAAATCTCACGCGCCACCGGATCAGACAAAGTGACATAAGCATTACGTATCTCAATAAACTCACCATCCCCATTCTTTTCATATCCAACATCCGGATGATACACTTTCGCCAAGTTTCTATACGCCTTCTTTATCTCCGGTAGCGTTGCGGTCCTTTCGACTCGCAACACTTCGTATAAACTAGCCGGTTTCATCATCACCGGCATGGCCACGTGTACGGCGGAGATGGATGACTTGCTGGAGGAGGCAGCGGTGGATATGGACGGTAGCCGGAGGTGATTTCCGGTGAATTGGGAAGTTAGGGTTAGGGTTTGGATCATGTTTAATTTAAAGTGGGTGTTTGGTTTTGAGGTTTAAGTCAAGTTGGGATTGAACCGGTGTAGGGATATTTATAAATGTGCGAAGGTGGGTCCCACCAAGACAGAAAATACGGCATCTGTTGTGGAGTGGTGCCGTGGTGGGGACAGTTTAACATTATGACTTATGCCTTGCCTTTTGGTTTGGGTTTCATTTGTTTCTAGAAGGTCAATTTTCTAGCTAAACGGATTGTCAAACGGGTAATCTCCAACTTTCAAATTTAGTGATCACTTATAAAATTTAGGGAAAATGATAAAAAAATACATTGAACTTGACACTTTTTACCATTGTATGTTGCCAACTATTTTTTTTTTCATTGTAACACAAAACTTGACATTTTTTGCTATTGTATGTACTAAGCGTCGCATCGTTAGTCCTTTACACTAACGGTAGTTAATAAATAACTTGAAATTCCGTTTTTTTTTCGATTTTACACGTTTTCATCCGTTTTCTTACGTTTTTGTCCGATTTTACACGTTTTCTTC